>BQNB010126695.1:0-19558 GCA_026074375.1 Tanacetum coccineum | reverse complement strand
GTATGATTAGAAACTTAGATAATGCTTCTGGCAAAATTTTAATGTATCTAAGGTTTGTACAAATCTTTTTGGACCAACAACTTGAGGGGATGTCAACTCATAAGAGAATTTATATTGCACCCTCTCACACTAAAAAGATTTTTGGAAATATGAAAAGAATAGGCAAAGGTTTTTCTGGTAGAGTAACACCTTTATTTCCAACAATGGTGGTACAAAACCAATCACAAATGGGTGAAGGTTAAGGACACTCAGATACCCCAGTCTAGTGATCCTAGTGACAATGTTGCAGATGAGGCTGTCCATAAGGAGTTGGGTGACAGTTTGGTGAGGGCTGCCACTACTGATTTTTGCTTAGAAGTAGAGCAGGACAATGGTAACATAACTAAGACCCAATCCAAGGCAACACCTAATGAATCTAGTTCCCTAGGAACTACTTTAGGTGGTGGTTCTAGGTGCCAAGAAACCATTAGGGGAAACTATTGCTCAAACTAGTTAGAATGTATCTAAACATTTCCATGAATTCACCGTTGCATCGCAAGAGGTAAAGTGATGAGGATAGACTTAAACTTGATGAATTGATGGCACTATGTACCAATTTACAAAATAAAGTTCTTGATTTGGAGAAGACAAAGATCTCTCAACATAATGAGTTTGCTAGTTTGAAAAGGAGAGTCAAGAAGCTTGAAAAGAAAAATAGGTCAAGAACTCATAGGCTGAAGAGATTATAGCAAGTTGGTTTGACAGCTAGGGTAGAATCCTCTAATGATGAAAAAAGTTTGGGTGAGGATGCATCCAAACAGGGGAGGATTGATGCTATTGATGCAGATGAAGAAATTACCTTGGTTAGTGTTCATGATGAAATGGAAGTTGATGAAGAAGTAGTTAAAGTTATTAACATTGCTAAGCTAATTATTGATGCTGCTCTAGTTAGTGATGCTGGTGATAAAGTTAGTACTGCTAGTGCTGCAACAACTGTTAGTGCTGCTACAACAACTACTGCTACAATTACAACTGTTGATGATATTACTTTGGCTCAAGCACTTGAAAAAATGAAAAGTACAAAACCCAAGCAGAAAGGGGTTATTATACAAGAGCTGGGTGAATCTACAACAACAAAATCTTCACAACAATCACAAGACAAAGGTAAAGGAATATTGATAGAACCTGTGAAGAAGAAAGATCAAATCTTGCTCGATGACGAAACTAATTTAAATTTACAAGCTGAATTTGATAAAGAAGAAAGACTTGCAAGAGAGAAAGCTAAAAAAAAGAAGCCAATATTGCCTTGATTGAAACATGGGATGATATACAGGCAAAGATTGATGCTGATCATCAATTGGCTGAAAGATTGCAAGCATAAGAACAAGAAGAGTTATCTATTGAAAAAAAGGCTACATTATTTCAACAACTCTTAGAGAAAAGAAAAAAGCATTTTGCAGCTAAAAGAGCAGAAGAGAAAAGGAAAAAACCACCAACAAAAGTCAACAAAGAAAGATAATGTGTACTTATCTAAAGAACAAGGAAGGATACATGCTCAATGATTTGAAGTTGAAAGAGTTTGATTCTATCTAAGAGATGTTTGACAGAGCATTCCAAAGGGTAAATACATTTGAAGACTTTAGAACAGAGTTGGTGGAAGGCAAAGAAAAGAAAGAAGGAACAAAGCTGGTACTAGAGATTACAAAGAAGCAAAAGGTGGAAGATGACAAAGAAACAGCAGAGATTAAAAATTAATGGAAATCATTCCAGATGAAGAAAAAGTAGTAATTGATGCTATTCCTTTGGCTGTTAAGTCTCCAAGTATTGTTGACTGGAAGATTCATAAAGATTGAAGAAAAAGCTATTATCAAATAATGAGAGCTGATGGAAAGTCTCAAATGTACATGATATTAAGTTATTTGTTTACAGAAAAGATTATGGATACTTAGGAAAGTATTATAAGCAGACTAGGGCTCCTTGGTGTATAAAAGGAGGTCCTAGGGCATAGAGTTTGATATAGTTTTTCATATATCTTTTATATTCTTAGCTTCAAGGTCTTTGTAACCCTAATACTTTGAGAGTATTCATATTATTATCATTAATAATATTGGAGCTTATTTGTTTTGAATTACTGTTTCATTAATAATTCTTCTTAATATTAAAGATTAGATTCCGCATAATCTTTAATACATTCAAACAAAGTTTCTACTATAGTTGTGTTAGATTTATCTAATATAACTAATCCTTAAACAAGCTTAAGGAATTCGATCTATTGAAGTGGGATCAACAAGTGGTATCAGAGCTTGTTAAGAAGCTTTGAAAGAGAAGAACCTGTTTTTATACACAAGATCTTTTTTTAAGATATGGATCAAGATTCTGCACACATGGTGGCTGCATCCAAAGTTCCCATGCTCAAACCTAGTTTTTAGAGAGAAAAGTGCAAATGAAATGTATTAGTAAGAAATGTAAACAACCAACCCCTTCCCATGTGTGGGAAGGGGTATATATACAAGTGATTCTTTCTAACTACGAGCTATGCTATACTAATGATACTCGGGGGTGACCGAGTCTTTTTCATAATCCTAACAAAGGCTGTTATTGATTCTGGTTGTTTCTTGAGTTGTCATCAAACTTCCTTTTGTTTTCGGCTTAATGGTCAGCAAAAGTACGAATCTTCTGATCCATCAGTTCAGTGGCAAACTCAATTGCATCCTGCATTGTTTTTGGCTTAGAAGCCATCACACTTCCCTGAATCATGTCAGAAAGTCCACCGACATACTTCTCGACATCATCTGATTCCTCGGGAAGCATTCTCGAAAAAATCAGTGCCAACTCTTAGAAAGGTTAGTTATAGCTCAACACATCAGTACCTTTAACCTCCACAGTTCAATCTCTAGCTTCTTGATCTCGCCTCTTGGGTAGTACTTCTTTGTCATCGTCTTTTTCAATGTTTTCCATGGCATCCTGTATGCAGCATCATGACCAACAGTTTTGACATGGGAGTTCCACCACGTTAGAGCATTTTCAAGAAGAGTGCAAGTAGCAAACTTGATTTGGCACGCGACGGTACAGTTTTGCTAATATGGAATACAGACTCTATCTTTTCAAACCACTGAGTTTTACCAACAACTCCTTCAGTACCCTTGAAATTAAGGGGTTGGAATTTCAAGAAGTCACTGTAAGTGCACTCACGAGCAGCTCGCTCTGTCCTTCTACCATTTCCAGACTCATGGCTATCATCACCATTTCTACTGCTTCTATGTGCTACATACTCAGCCAAAGCAGTTGCAACTCCTTGGGCTATTAGTGCCTTAATTTGAGCATCGGTCATAGGGGTGGTGGTTGCGGTGGTTCTCTTTGGCAACATTTTCTTCAAAATCACAAGAAAATATAATACATGTTAGATTTCATACAATCATAAACGCGACATGACATATGCACAATAAATAAAATGAGATCACATTACACAGTGAAATATACAACCGAAGTGAAATCAACAATGACATAAATAAATCGACATCCATACATGACAATATCGATAATCATACATGATAGTTTAGTTACAATGACCAGTACAGATGAGATACAAAATAAAAATACGGTCCTAAGACAATGCTAGCTGGGAGTTACCCATAATAGTTAGCATACCATACAAGATAGTTAAAAGATGAAACAAAATCCCTACAGCCTACTAGCTGGGAGTTACCTATAAAACTTAACAGGCTATGCAAGATAGCTAAGCAAATAATACAATACTAACAGCTACTACCAGCATCAGCTGGTCCATCTTGAGGCTCTGGATCTCTAGTGGGCTCTGGCTCTATTGCTCTCTGGTCCTCAGTCCGCTGTCTCTGTAGTATACTAATCTGCTCACGTAATGCCCTGACCTCTGCTCGATGTGCTAGGAGCTCAGCATGTACCGCCCTATTACAGTCCATGGCCTGTGACCATGCCTGCTGGCCGTACCTAGCCTCGCTCTCTAAAAGCATAGCTGTGTGGAGATGATATCGTCTGTCTCTAAACAATGTGTTGACTCAGGATCTCTGAAGATCTCGGTCATCCTGGCCGTCCTCAAATCGAACATACATCTCATAAGTATCCCGAGCAAGAGTAATGGCAAGATTTGTCACTCTCTAGCTCAACTCCTCTAAAGTGGTCAGTGCTCTCCCCTCCATATCCCCAACCATGTCATCCCAAACATCAGTAATCCCATAGCCAGCCTCTCTAGACATATGGCATACAGGGGTGGCATCCATAGTAGCAACATCCAGTCCAGGCTGTCTAGCAGCAGCAGCAGCTAAACTCTCCCCCACCTCAAACCTAGGAGCGGGAGCAGTCAAACACAACCTCTTTCGAGGCGGCACATCAGCCTCGGGAACATCCTCCTTACGGTCAGTAGCAAGTAATAACAAAGGTGGTGATGGTGCCGGTAATTGTAGTGGTGGTGATGGTAAAGGTAATGGTGGTGAGGGAATCTGGGGGGGGAGATGATTGTGGGGTAAGTGAAGATGGTGGTGGTGACGAAGGTAGTGCAGTAGCAACTGCAGTAATGAGTGCCTCAGTAGCAGCTGACATCGGTTTCTAGGGTCGGACGGATATACTAGCCCTGCGAAGTCTAAGTGGTGGTACAGGTGATGACGATGCAGCTCTCGAACGAATCATGGCCGCTCTGTAACCTAATGGTGCCTCAGCATAAGTAGGGCTAGTATGAGTAGGTATAGGTTCAGACTCGTCGGTCTTAAATGCCTTTGTATCCTCAGCTGAGGGGACAGGGTCAACAACAAGTAATGTAGTAGAGTCGGTCGGAGCTAGATGCTTCTCCTCCTCGTCCTCCTCCTCATCATCATCCTTATCCTCATGAGCTTGATGTCACACTCCCCGCCCCTCTCCCGTCTAGTCTAATCATCACATGATGTGTACATGTCTCCTTGATTTAGCTGTTCGCTGATCTGTCCCAAGCCCATTGTAGTCCACATGACTCTAATCAGCATGTGTCGTGCCTGTCATCATCGTCCATCCATCATACACGTCATCATCATCATCTCCTCGTAAGCAGGATCCTCCTCTGGGTCCTCCTTTGGGTTCCTCCTCCGAAGGATAGAGTCAGACATAGCACGGTTATAGGGGCTGTTAGGTGAACATACAGCTGGTAGAGGCTGATCCTCAATAAGGTACTCATCGTCATATGGTACCAAGTACTCCGGGTACTCTAGACCAGGTACATAATCTGGTGAAGGTTGGTGCTCAGGACCAGGCACGTTGTCCGGTGATGGTGGTGTGATCGGGTCCAGGTTCGTAGTAAGGCGATGGTGGTGCCCTACTCAGGAAACTGCGGTTTTTGCATCCCTCAGGTGCCTTAGTTCATCATCATAGATACCTACTGGAATCTCCATGCTCAAAATCAGATTATTAACTAGACGTGTAGGTAACCTGTCGAGATGACATGACTGTTGTAACAATACAATAAACTTATATAAGTATAATACATATACCAAGACATGTATATTAATATACGTAATATAATATAAGTACGTATATAGATTATGTAAGCAGTCAATGTACACAAATAGTGTATGTATGTCCCGTGAAAAACTTTTGTATGATGCAATGTTTGAAAACGGTTATAGTCCAAGCAAAACATTTGACCTGGTTCTCTATAACCTTGGCTCTGATACCAATCTGTAACACCCCCAAATTAGGGTCACAGCGGGGGGGGTGGGGGGGGGGGGGGGAGGGGGGGGGGGGGGGGGGGGGGGGGGGGGGGCGGGGGGGGGGGGGGGGGGGGGTGGGGGGGGGGGGGGGTGGGGGGGGGGGGGGGGGGGGGGGGGGGGGGGGGGGGGGGGGGGGGGGGGGGGGGGGGGGGGGTAAGGGGGGGTGGGGGGGGGAATAAGGTATGAGAGTGTTACATCATAGATCAATAAGCACAAGATGAGAGAAGACACTCTATATGAGCTCGTTTTTGAAAATGATACATTGGAGTTAATGAAATTGTTTGTTACAAAAGCTCAAGCTTAACTTGTTCATCCTTGAAAATGTAAAGATTTTAATACATAACAAATATATCCCAAATGAAATGCACAAAAATCTTTATGCAATGTGACTCCCAAAATGACGACACCCAATGTATCCTTGCCCTTGTACCTTATTGACCTGAGAAAAACATGCTTTAAAACGTCAACCATAGGTGCTGGTGAATTCACAGGTTTAAGTAGTGTATATTTGTTGGACCACAAGAATTTCAAAGTGTAAGACTTGTAAAAACAATACTATATCTCACCATGTAATTACGCTTTTTTGCGCTAAGCTCATGACATGAAGCTACAACATGTATGTAATGCCAAACTAATGCCAATAGTGTGCCCGTGGTAGATGTTTCCAACCGCAACATCCAAATCCGACATGGTATACGTCCGTTAGTTCGGTACCGCCGAAACTAGTGAGCGCTACTCACCCGAACGGGATGTCAATCCCAAATAGATATATTTATAACATTCGCGTTTACTTCAAGTAATTAACAATTCATGATTCATGGGCATAGTGAGTTATAGCTACTTAGGCAAACTCGTAATTTATTTAAAGTGTACTTGGGTCCAAATGTAAAACAATGCATGTTTCTCACACTGAGAATTGTAAATAATTGGAATAGTTTATAATAATGGGGTTTATGAACTCACCCAAGTGAATGAAATGTTTATTTTATTTGAATTGTAAATCGTCTTGCGAAATCCGAATGCAACCTATTTAAATTATAGGTCCGTATGTGTTAATGTATTTAATATAAATACAACATCACAAGTTATAGAGTTACACCACCACCTAATAGTTTTTATTTAATTTAAAAAGTTGAAACAATAATTAAATCGTACTTGATAAATAAATGTTTATGCATTTGCACCCGTAAAAAAGAAATGTTATTTTTGTTCAACAATGTATTATTTGTTAATAATACTTGATTTAATATTTTTATTGACTATATAATGATATCATATAAATAGTTTAATTGTTTTATAAAATAATATTTATAAAGTTAAAAACGTATATTAATATTATATAAATTATATAAATGATAATACAATATTTCTTAACGTTTTTATAGCCCAAACGGACCCGAAAACACTCGTAAACATCTTTTTATATTTCTAACAGATTGTTATATTTTTTATAAGAATACATAAATTATTTATAAAAATTAATTAGTTTTGTATAATTTTATTTATCCGAAATCTTTAAAAACTCATACCTTACTCATTTTAAGTCCGTTTCGAGTGTTCTTTATATGTATGAAATCGTGAGGAGGATAACTGTACAAATAAATATACTCTTGGATTTGATAAAAATCTATGACGAAACAGGAAATTTCAAAAACAGTTTATAAAATCATTTCTATAACAGGTTTCGGACGGAAGTGTCTACTCAAACTCGATGGATAAAAGCGGTGCCAATCAAGGTTAACATTCATGCGTGGAAGGTGAGAATGGATTGTTTGCCTACCCGTCTTAATATATCCCGGAGAGGTATAGATATTCCGTCTATTCTTTGTCCCGTTTGTGGTAGCGTCACGGAATCGTCAAGTCATTTATTTTTTGATTGCCTTGTTGCGAAAGATAATTTTCGCAAGATTTGCCGTTGGTGGGAGGTGGATTTCATGGAAGTGCATACGTTCGATGAATGGGTTTCTTGGATCGTAAATCTTCGGATTCCTATCAAGCATAAAAGGTTGTTAGAAGGGGTGTGTTTTGGGTTGTGGTGGCTAATTTGGGCTTATCGTAATAAGTGTGTCTTTGGTGTGGTTTCTCCTTCTAAGGCGGATATTTTTGATGATGTTGTGTCGTATTCTTTTTATTGGAGTCGGTTTAGATGTAATGTGTCGTTTAGTTGGGTTGATTGGCTAAAAAATCCTCATCTTGTAACTTTGTAATTCTTCTAGCTTCTTGCTAGTTTTTTAATAAAGTGCTGTTCAAAAAAAAATCTTACGAAAATCGTATCTCCTTTGTTATAATTCCGTTTTTAGAGTTCTTTATATGCACGATTTCCTATTGAGATGCTCTATCATAATAAAATATTTATATATTTTTACCAGATTCAAAACAGTACCAGTTTTTATAAAATAAGTTTTATAAAAACACTTTATATATTTAGTTATCGTAATCTCGTAAAATTCATAACTCCTTCGTTATAGCTTCGTTTTTCGAGTTCCTTATATGCACGGAATCCTTATGAGATGACCTATCATCATAAAATATTTATATACTTTTATCAGATCTGAAATAGTACCAGTTTTTATAAAACTACTTTTATAAAAACACTTTTATATATTTAATTATAGTAATCTTGTAAATATCATAACTTTTTCATTATAGCTTTGTTTTTCGAGTTACTTATATGCTTGGATTCCTTATGAAATGTACTATTATAAAAAAATCTTCCAGAATTTATAAAACTTCGAATCTACACAGAATAATTAAAACAGTCTGTGTACATATATGTTGTTTATAAACTAGTTTTATAAATTATCACTTGGTTAAATTTGTACAAGTCCTCTAACTTAATTTATACCACATGTCATACATATTTTGGGTCTTCAAATTCATGTCCATCATTCCTGTCCAAATAAAATGTCCACGCCATTATTTGTGTATAAACTTTATAAATAAGTTTTTAACAATTAATTTATCAAGTAATTTTATAAATTAATCCACACTTGTATAACATATGTTCTTACATTTTAAACATCATTTCACCATAGATAATTATATATTCGAATTATATACAAGCTCATTATATTTTATAAACTCATAAAACAAACCTTAGGTGGTGAAGAACAATATAAACAATATATATGCATGAAAATAAATGAATAGAAAGATTAAGGTTTATGTTTAGACCTCAATGAAGGTGTATGAAGATGATACCCAAATCACTACAAGTATTTATTCCTAAATACTTCCAAGAAAACTCTAATTCCAACTTGAAAACCCTAATTATCTTCTTGATATAACCCTTGTATAATCAACACCCAAGCTTCCAAACCACCTTGATATACCTTAGATATTATACCTAAGAACACTTGTATGCTTAATACCTTGCTAGAATCAAAGTTATAGAAATCCTAAAATATTATTTTGAGTCGTGGGCTAGTATGAAGAACAAGAGAGAAATGGAAAGTTTAATTGTGAATTATGAAAGAGTGTGTGTTAATAATACTTAGGACTTTCCTTATATAGCAAGGGGTATCATAGAAACAACCTTAAACAAACCATGTCTTAGGAGTGGTATTAGTACAAGCTTGTAAGGTGTTCTCCTCCTCCCTAGGAGGAGGGAACGATCAAATGGGGAGGGAGGGTACATTTGATTAGCCAATTTATAGAAACTTGGTTTAAGGTAGTACTCTTGGTAGTTTACAACTAAGTGAGCTGACATTAGTGGAGAGTTAAGATTTTATTTGTGTGTTGTATGCTTGGATCCGGCCTAAGGCTTATAGAAGTATAAAATTGATTAAATTTTGGGTATAATAGTGGGTATTTGTTTGAGTATAGATAGGTATAGGTGCTTCCGTGTATGCCTAAATGTATTTTATTGCGAAACGTAGACGCTTTACGTAACCAATAAAAATAAAACCTAATAATTATATAACACTTGCTTGACGTAACTTTTACTTGTTTGATATCCGTTTACGTTGAATGTTGATTTTTAATTTACGCGTTTTAACTAAACGATGAAAATTAAAAGCAAACGTGCAAAACCCTAAAAATAAATAAGGCAAGTATTGAGTCGTAAAATGACCTGAAATAACAGATTGTTACAATCATGTTCTAAAAGCTTCCAATATCTACAAAAGAACTCAAAAGTGAAGCCGTCAGGACCAGGGGATTTATTCGTTCCACAATCCCAAACCGCACTCTTTATCTCCTCATTAGAGACGTTTCGTTCAAGATCAGCTTGTTGCTCCAATGATAACCTATTAGTGAATTGACCAGCGAAGCAAATACGAGGGGAGACATGCGAGGTGAATTGAGTAGAAAAGTATTTTAGGAACACACTTTTCACAGCCAACGGTTCAACAATCCACTCCCCATCAACAAGGGTCTTACAAATAGCTAACTGAGAACATTTACTATTAAGAATACCATGAAAGAACTTTGTATTCTCATCACCTTTAAGCCTAACGAACTTTAGATTTCTAAGCCGTTCCAATGTGTCAATAGAATTAATGTCGTTGAGTTCTTTCAATAACAAAGATCTATAAGATACAACTCTTCATTACTACCGCCTTGGTCCATAATTTTGTCGGTATCAGAAAGTTTAAAGGTTGTAGTAGAGAATGTACTTCCTGTAGTATCGCCTAAAAAAGTGGCTGGAGCGGCTGATGAAGTTGCAAAGGGTGCAACAGCTGTTGCAGCGTGTGTAGTAACTGTTGGGATTGTAGTCCCTATGGTTGTTATGGTGGCCATGCCTGCAGCTGCAGTGGCAGCCATCGCAACGGCGGTGAAGAATATTGCCAAGTTTAAGTACCGATTATTTTTGCATGTATGGGAATGTTGAAATGTTTTTTCTAGCTATGTACGTGCATGTTCTAATGAAATATTATGGCTGTTTTGTGTTTGTTGTGTTTGTGTTACTATTGTTTTTATCAATCTAAACAAATTGTGAATGATATTGCATCCCAATTGCATACTAATTCTGATTACTAATAGAATGCATGTATTTTAAATAAACTCAGTCTAAATTGTAAGTATATTAATGGGTAGAAATCTGAAATGTTTCGAATGGAAATCGTGTTGATAGATACGAGATGAGTATATTAAATTCTGAATATGTTACATCAAAGTATCAAAAGGTTGCAAGTTTATTTGGACACATACATTAAATATAATTCTTAATTAGTAGCTTTATGATCGAAACTAAGTAATTAGAAGCGACCATCGTATTCTTATGGAGGGTTACATTCTACATATTGTTAGTATAAATTGTTTTGTTTACATGTCAAACGATATATTGATCTAAACGAAAACAAAATAAAAACTCCTATCACTTGAACATGGTTGCAATTGAAAAGCTAAGGAAGAGACTTCAGGCCCCTATTGCAGAAACTACGACCTGCATCCTATACCTAATTACAGGTGACTACGAATTGTATTCATACCATACTCTGTCGACTGTCCGCATTTTACGGCATTTACGCTAATCATATAACACATAACATAACAACTCAACTATTCTACTCACAGCTACTGCTTCAAAGCAATCATCAACGATGGAACAACAAACGTGTCATTAACCTGCTTTAGTCAGAAGGCCTATGCAATAGTGCCAGACTGCAACGAATTAGTGAATGGGCTTGAAAACAGGGACCTGTATCAGCTCCCATCTTCTTTGAAAGCACTAAAAGACACGAGGCACAACTTTCAATTTCATTTTGGTAATTGAAGTAAACCAGGCAAATTGGAGTACTTTCTAGATGGTGTACTTGGCCCAAAGCCCCTAACTCTCATGCCACCATAATCAAATTCAAAGGCCACTACGTCTGCAACAAATACTCTAGAAACTACCGCTGCAATCTACAAAGGCAAAAGTGCAAAAGAAATATTAACCGCTAATATTGATAAAGAAGCTCAAGAGGAGAAAAAAGATCTTTAACTAGGAATACCAACTCCTACCGTTGAAGATCAAATCGGTCACGTAGTCATGAAACTTGCAGCAGACTTGACAGCAAAGAAAGCATCATAGAATCTCCCAAACATCATATCACTAAGTACACAGCAGATGCAACCAGGAGTTTAGCCAACACATCAACACCAACGGTCTGTTTGGTTAAACGTAATAGGTTGATAAAGGAATGTAATCGACGATGTAATGAAATGAACATAGAAATAGAATGAGTTATTAGTGTTTCATTGACCTATTTGGTTGATATGTTGGAATGGAGTCAAGCATTTACGCATGTTGTTTGATATGATGCAATGGACGTTAGAAAGGAATGAAATAAATAAAACATGGCAAAATATGATTCCATGTCGTAATGGAATGAAAAAAAGCAAAGAGTGACTATGTAATGAAATTAGTGGTTACATACATAATGAAATGAATCAATGAATAAACCATTCCATTACAAAACTCTAAACAAACAACATTATTTCATTCCATCGTAATGATTTATCCATTCCAACTTCGATTCATGCATACCAAATGCTACGCAATGTCATTAAGAGAAGTAAATAAGGTAGTTGCATGTCAACTCAAAGATGTAGTACAAAAATGTGTTACCCAAAAATTCTTAAAAATGTATTACTAAAAAATGTATTACTAAAAAGATAAAAAGGAGACAAATACACTAAAAAAATATGTGAACCATTAATCTATACACGAAATGAAACTAAATGTGTTCCTGGCAAACGATGTACACAAAAACAAGCTAAAAAAAGCCTCGCTGCAATGCACGAGTATTAAACCACTCAATTTATTATCGTAAGCAAAAGAAAAGAAAGAAAAACAGAGATACAATTCTACCGTAGGTAATCACCAATATTGTCTTGTTCAAAAAAAAAGAAATTAATTCTCTGGGGTTATTATTGTATTTATAACCGCATTTAGTCTAGAACAAGCATGATTGTCCGTGCGTTGTTGTGAGACGTTAATTTTTTAATTTAATTTTATTTTTTAAAAAATAATTTTGTTTTGCTTAGCGTAGCTGCGTAGGGCGGTTTTTGATTGCGTAAGAGCTGGACCTTCCGCGCGTTGCGGCGGAGCTTGTTTTTATGCGATTTGATTACATAGCCCGCGCGATGCCGCATGGCATAATTTTTCGCGAATATGTTTTGAATGAATATTGAGTGGAAATATGTCCACGCGTTGCGGCGGGGCTGACTTGTATGGAACACAAGTTTTTTTTTATCATTGACCATTTTTTTAACAATTACGGAATATTAAACTTCAACATTTTCTTTAAAATCGTACGTATGTCAGAAGCATTGCAATATTTTGCTCGTTTTGTTTGCAATTTGAATATCTTTCCGCGGTTGTTTTTTTATATTACTTACTTGTATGTTGAACGTTATTATACTTATCCGCGACATGAGACCAAACACTTAAGCCCATATAAAAAAACAAACTATTAAACATTGAGACCGAAAAATAAACACGCCAATTATATAAAAAAAATTGCTAGGCAACAAAAATAGGAAAAAATATTACAAAAAAGTACTGATTTTTTCCAGATCAAAAAAGTACTACTTACACTGACGCCTAACACATAAGCCCATATAAAAAAACAAACTATTAAACATGAGACCGGAAAAATAAACCCGCACAAATAAATAAACTTAAGTCCTCGCATCAATTAATGATATCTCAATAAGCTGCGACACAATCTGTTAACAAATATTTACTCAAATCTCATAAAATTATATTAAAAAAAAGCCCAAATAGCCAAAAAAAAAAAAAAAATTTTAAAAATTAGGCCCAACAAATAAGCCCATATAAGAAAAAAAAAAACAAAGTATTAAACATGAGACCGAAAAAATAAACCAGAAAAAAAAAATTAACGCCCCGCAACATCGCGCGGGCAATCACGCTTGTTTTAACTATACATCTTTGTAAGATTAAAAATGGGTCAGAAGTGTTAAAATATGTGAGTTGGATCGGGCTGGGTCACGAATTTGTATATGTTTATATTTAAATGGGTCCGGGTCAAAATGAGTTTTTTTTATAAAACACGAGTTTAAATAGGTCGGGTATAGATGAGTTTTGGTAAAAAAATAAAAATATTTTCTTAGTAAAATTATGAAAAGAGTGTATAATTTTCTTTAATTATTTTTGTGTTGAGCTTTTATCATTTTTCATATGGTAGTAAGTTTTTTTATAAATTCTTACTTAACTTGCAGATTTTAAGTAACTTGATATCAAAAATATTTGCCTTGGGTTCAAAACTAATATTTAAAATAATACGTTTTAATTTATATCTATAACAAAGTGTCAATTAATTTTATTTGTAAATCTCCGCACGACAAACTCTGATGAATATTTGAACATCAATTCGAGAAATGCATGATCTTTTAGGAATGGTTTTCAATTCATTTTTAATCGACCCATTACTAAATAATATACTTGCGATCCTGTAATGCTTTCTATCTTTTGTCTCTCAGTCTTCTTGTTCGAAATTCTTTTTTTTTTCCTTTTATAGTAACAATGATTTTTGATGGTTTAGCCGACTAATTTATGAGTTTGAGTCCACCATCACACAAACATAGTTCAAGTAAAGCTTACAACATTTTGAGAAGTGTTTCGGGCAAGTCACTCTAATTTATGTGTTGTATTTTTTCGAGTTATTTTCGATTGTAGATTTTTTATTGTCACCCGCGAAACCCGCGAGTCTATAGTCTAGTTAATCTATACGCGAAATGAAACTAAATGTGTTCCTGGCAAACAATGTACACAAAAACAAGCTAAAAAAAGCCCCGCTGCAATGCACGAGTATTAAACCACTCAATTTATTATCGTAAGCAAAATAAAAGAAAGAAAAACAGAGACACAATTCTACTGTAGGTAATCACCAATATTGTCTTGTTAAAAAAAAGAAATTAATTCTCTAGGGTTATTATTGTATTTATAACCGCATTTAGTTTAGAACAAGCATGATTGTCCGCGTGTTGTTGCGGGACGTTAATTTTTTAATTTAATTTAATTTTTTAAAAAATAATTTTGTTTTGCTTAGCGTAGGGCGGTTTTTGATTGCGTAAGAGCTGGACCTTCCGCGCGTTGCGGCGGAGCTTGTTTTTGTGCGATTTGATTACATAGCCCGCGCGATGCCGCATGGCATAATTTTTCGCGAATATGTTTTGAATGAATATTGAGTGGAAATATGTCCACGCGTTGCGGCGGGGCTGACTTGTATGAAACACATGTTTTTTTATCATTGACCATTTTTTTAACAATTACGGAATATTAAACTTTAACATTTTCTATAAAATCATACGTATGTCAGAAGCATTGCAATATTTGGCTCGTTTTGTTTGCAATTTGAATATCTTTCCGCGGGTGTTTTTTTATATTACTTACTTGTATGTTGAACGTTATTATACTCGCGCCACAATGTTGAATAAGTAAAAAAAAACCCAAATGGGCCGGCCCAAATTAGAAGCCAATAAAAACCTTGAGCCCATGACGAAAAAACGGCGTCGTTTAAAGCCGTTATGAGATATATATAATCAATCTATTCAATTTTGGGCCAACCTCATTTCTTTTGAGCCGATTACGTTGTAGGCTTGTAGCTTAGATTTCTGTTAAGCTAATATCATTTCCTTAAAGATGGTATACGGACTATCGTGGATCTGTTTCTGCTAAGACAGGCAGGCCTGGTACATGTACAAGTCGGGTTGACAGACAGATTGAATATGGATTCTGCAACCTCTTAAGCCTCAAGCTTAAAATAAAATGATGACCCAAAACGTATAAACACAAAGAAATGCTTGGTTGGGTTCCTCAAGTCTGACTCACAAACTAAAAACTGACTGAAAGGTTAGTCCACTATTATTCGACAATATAGGTTAGTCCACTCCAAGCCTCTTTTGTGCGTTTAGAGTATATTAGGATTTGTCTATGTAGCCTTTATATATTGGTGGCCTAATCAAGAAAACCGTACATAAATACTATCTTATTTATTCAAGTCGAACATACGATTAAACCATTTAATTAGCGCTTCACATGAGTAAACCAATAAACACGAATTGATCATTGAAGATACCCTCTACATTCTGTGTGCACTTGAAGACTATTTTATTCACTCAAGATGTATGTCGTATGTTAAGACTTTTCCATCGAACCCCACTAAAAAGACGACCTGCACATTCCTGAAAATTAAACTTTCTTCCAAATAATGACAAATGGTGAATACTAATAAAAATGTCTATATGATTAACCATATGTATGGTTGTGCAATAAAGGCATTCTTCAATTGACGTTATTTCTTTTTTGGAAAGACCATGATTTCGGACGTTATTCTTTTTGGATTATGCTAATTGCCCTTTGTGTCAAACTTCTGAGGAGGATATTCAACACGTTTTGTTTCGATGTGATTTGGCACAGATTGTCTTGCGTAAGATTTGCCGATGGTGGGATTTGGATTGGCAGGATTTGTCGCCTTTTTCGGATTGGCACTCTTGGTTTTCGTCTATCCGCCTCCTGACCAAAGTTAAGTCTATGTTGGAAGGAGTTTTTTGTGTTGCTTGGTGGTCTATTTGGGTGTTGCGGAATCGCACTATTTTTGATGAGACGCCTCCAAGACGCTCGGTGATTTTTGATGATATTGTGTCGTACTCTTTCAATTGGTGTTCTAGTAGATGTAATAGGGTTTTCTCTTGGGAGACTTGGTTAAAAAACCCCCATTTGATTTCTTTGTATGTTTTTTCTAGCATCTTGCTAGTTAATAAAATTTGCCGTTCAAAAAAAAAAATTCATAGATTTTAAGCTATGACAGTCTAGTTTTTTTTTCTTTCAGTCTAGTTGATCTTGTTTAGTCATGTATTTGTACTCTTTTTTGATTATTTTTAGTGTTCTTGTACTTTTTACTTTCCCTTTCCTTTTATTTTTTTTTATATCCTTTTATTCGTCTTTGACCATTCATACACTTTTTTTTTTTTTTGAACTTGCATCTCATACACCTCTGTGCGATGTTGTTTTGTATCTTTAATTACAGTTACATTAAGAAATGAAAATGATGTGCATGTAGTTTTATCTTTTAATACAGTCACATTTAAAAATGGAAAAATGATGCTCCAAAATTTCATACTGTTCTTGTTCTCATGTAGTCTTTCAAAGTCTATTCGGAGCATGTTGATGATGCTTCTTTTCATGTGGAGTAGGTTATTTATATTCTCAGAATGGTTTAAACAGGGGGGAAACCCTTGGAACGGTGCACCCTTTTGAGTGACCGAGTGACTCTTCCAAAATGACCCAGGAGCCCCAAATAAGTGTTTCTAGTGACTTTTTTAGATAGGATTGAGATTGAACAATGACACTATATCTACAAAAGCCTTCCTGATCGCTCAACTGAACGTTTGATTGAGGGTGTAATAAAATTGGAGCAATGCTACAATGGTCGGGGGTTGGTTATTTATATTGACATCATCATATTCCTAGTTGCATTAGAATCCCTTTTTCTTAAATTAACATTTGAGGCATGGAAGTTTGAAAGTTTACACCCGCTTTTTTATCTTTTTTTTATTCGATTTTTGACACATATAGTTTCTATAGTGTTTTTCTTTTTCTTGATCAAACTGATTATGTATGAGTATGAAAAACAAATTTGTAAGTTTTTTTTTGTTAAATTTGGAAAGATTTAAGTATTTTTACCAATATATTTAAAAATAATAATAATAATTAAGAAAATCTTACTAAATAGGGTATGATTTGATTTTCTTGAAATACGAATACCTCACTTGACGTTTTCCTTTACAAAGTAAAAGATTGGAATCACAATTTTTAACATAAGAGTAAACTGCAAAATACATCTCTTGGTTTTAACTTTCTCACATAATACATCCCTGTCAGAAACTATTAGCAGTATACATTATTCGTTAGGCAAACGTTTGCCACAATACATCTCTGAGGACGAACGATGCAAATATTTTTCCATTATCTTCTCACGAGGGATGTATTGTGTAAAAAAACCACATGGATGTATTTTGAAAATATTTTTTTTTATTTTATTTTTTTTAAATTTATTTTTGTTTTATTATTTTTTAATTTTTTTTAATTATTATTAATAATATTATTATTATGATTATTATTATTATTATCGGCCGTTTTTTATTTTTGTATATTATTAATAATTTTTTTTTGTTTTTTATCTGTTTGGTACGTTTTTTTCGTTTCTGTCTATTTTTCTCCGACGTTATTATACGTGTTCGTACGTTTTCATACGCTTTCATCCGCTTTTATCAGTTTAAATATGTTTTGGTAAATTTTTATACGATTTTGTACGTTTTGGTACGTTTTATAAGATTTTTATCCGTTTTTGTACGCTTTTTTTATTTGTCCGCTTTTGTACTTTTTCATCCTTATTGATTATCAGTTTTTATCCGTTTTTTCCGTATAAAAACGTATTAAAATGTATAAAAACGGAAAAGACGTAAAAAACAATGTATAAAAACGTATGTTTTTTCATTTTTGTACGTTTTACGTTTTTTTACGTTTTTGTACATTGTTTTTTCGTTTTTGTATGTTTTCGTACGTTTTAATACGTTTTTATAATTTTTGATACATTTCGTTTTTCTACGGGTGAGAACGTAAAAAAACGGATAATCAATAAGGATGAAAGCGTACAAAAGCGGACAAATCGTATGAAAACGTATAACAACGTCAGAGAAAAACGGACAAAAACGAAAAACAGATAAAAAAGCGGATGAAAGCGTATGAAAACGTATAATAACGTCGGAGAAAACGGACAAAAACGAAAAAAACGTACCAAACGATAATTTGTTTTTATTAATAATATACAAAAATAAAATATTGGCCGATAATAATCATAATAATCTTAATAATAATATTATTATTAATAATTAAAAAAAATAAAAATTAAAAAAAACAAAAAAAATTAAAAAAAAATTTTTAAATTAAAAAATTAAAAAAATATATTTGCAAAATACATCCCTATGGTTTTTTTTACACAATACATCCCTCGTGAGAAGATTAAATTTAGCAAGTAGACGGTTTTTGAGTTTTGACTCGTTCCAAATGAGGACTTAGTTCATGAGCCATCCAGTAAAATTCCCAAACACAATTATGGATCGCTAATGATTTTGATAGCAAATCAAATGGAACAATCTGCTTTCCATTTTGATTTTCTTTTTAACTATAATACTTGTTTTCTAGATTTTGATGTCTCTAATGAGATCTTGTTTTAATGTAATAAAGTATATAGTGTATATATTTCTCAGTGGGCGTGAGTATGGTACACAAGTGTTTAACGCTTTAAAGAAAATCGTTACATCATTTAAGAATTGTGTCTAAGCAATCAAAAAAGTTCCATGGTTAAAGGGACATGACGCCATACGTTAATGTTTAAACCCATGACCTCTGTTTTCCGCTGCAAGACACCCACATTAACTGGGCTATCATCACGAAAAATATTTAAAACACAAGCATATTATTATAAGAAGCAGTTATTGAATAAAGTTTTCAAAGCAAACTGCCATGTTAAACAATATGAGCACATAGACACGAGTACATGACATCCGTATGCTGTGGCACTCATATTAGCTTGACATCATCACTCATATTTTACCTGCCTATATCTAGGTTGTTACATCAGAGAATTGATAATTAAAGTACGTGTATATATGCTTCTCAAGCACGTAAAGGAATAAACGTTTGATAGCAACATATAATGGACTACAAATCCTATGATTGCAAAAGCTGGCGAGTAAATTAACAAGAGGTTTTTTTAGACCAAAAAGAAACAAATGATACCCTCATTTTATCTTGGATGTTATTTCCGTTCATTAAGTTGAATGGAGAACATAGATTGCATTAGGCTATATATATTATATATATATATAGAGTAAGGATCAAATGACAAGAAACC
>BQNB010126694.1:0-19558 GCA_026074375.1 Tanacetum coccineum | reverse complement strand
CTAGATGTGTTAAGTTTTATTGTGCAGGGGTCTCTATGGAAATATGGTCTATTTAAGCAAAGAGGAGCTAGGTTCTCTCTCTTACTCTCTCTCTCTCTCTACATATACACTTACTCTTTCTCTCTCTCTACATATACACTCACTCTCTCTCTCTCTCTCTACATATACACTTACTCTCTCTCTCTCTCTCTACATATATACTTACTTTCTCTCTCTATAATATATAATATCCTCCCCCATACTTATTTCAGATATCATAACTTCACACACTATATACATTGTGTTAAGTCCTTTATCACGGAGGCACTGACTTGATCGTCGAAGTGTGGTTCCCGGGGCTTCGGCCTCAGGACCCACTCTAACGGGTTCTTTCATGTTGACAACTCAACTTCTAGGCTCGAGATGACGACGAACGGCACCCGATAGGCGTCAAGATCAACCCGACAAGATTATGCTTCAACACCCGTCTTTTGTCATGCATTTATAGTACAAACAGAAAAGTAAAACGGTTTGTTCACTCTACTTGCTCAACAGGTTTGTTCTTCCTTACCTACTACATTGAATCATTTGCTTTAGTAATTCATATTTCCATTCATTTTCTGATGTAGTCAATGAGGCTATTAAGTATCAGTGGACTTCTTTGTAGATTTTTATATGTAGAGCTGTATTTGAAATACGTATATCATTTCACCACTATTACAGCTCGACTGTATAGAAAAAATGTGTGTCGTGTATTGGTATGTGCTTAAATACACATACCTTTTACCTAATAAAACGAGCTAAAAAGACCAATAATGACCAATAAATACAGAAAAATGCATTGTATTCGTTTGTATTGTGAATTGTGTCTCGCAGGTAACGGATATTGCACAAAAGGACAAAAACGAAGCAAAACGGACAAAACCGAGCACGGGAATGGAAAAGAGTGTGAAAAGCAGGAGCCGAGATCGTGAGCATCTTAGTGGGCCAGCCCAACCCAAAATAATGGGCCAAAAAGCCCATTAACCATTTTTCCTAAAAACTTGTAAACTAAAAAGCCCATAAATGAAACCGGCCAAGTATTTAAAGTATAGGGCCAAAACTGTAATTAACAAATCAGTTAAAAGAATTACATAGTTAGTCCTTAGGGACTAACCATGTTAGACCTTAAACCATATAAACCTAACCATCGTTACATCTACCAAACACCCCCCTTAAACATTTGAAATAATATAAAAAAAACCCAACCCTCCCCCGTACAGTCCCAAACACTCCCGCCAAGTAAAAAAAGGGGGCAAATTCACTGTTCACCCGTCTTCCCCATTTACCCATACCCCTTCTAGAAGCTAATTATGACGCAAGCAGTGACTTCAAGGACTGGCAAGGTGGCAATTCGTGCCCAATGATTAGAGAATGGTGATGTGGCATCGAATCAAGGGCTGAGATTGATTTAAACAAGCACAACAGTGAATGGAAGGCTAGGATCAAGGTCTCTAAATCCTCTCACACAAGAAACACACAAGAGCTCAAGACCCTCTCTCATTCCCCTATAAATAGAGGTCCTCGCACATAGAATTAAAGGGGGAGGAGAGGAGTAGTCTAGTTTTAAGCTTATTTTTAGTTCTTATTAGCTTATTGTAAACCTTTTTCTTATTGTAATTTCTTTTTAAGCTGTAACTCTTTATTATTAATAAAAGTGCAAATTTACCTTTTAAACTTTGAGTACTGTTTTACTTTAAAATGCAATTTAGCTTATGATGATTTGTGTGATGACTTAATAAGCCTCAATAAGCTCTTAGTTAAAGTTAAGCTCTCAAAAGCTTAACTGTGTTAGCTACTCAATCAAACCACCCTCAAAATTTACCTCAGCTTTTTGTTTGGATGATAAGCCAATTATGGATGGGCTTATTGACCTTACCAGCTTGTTTTAACAAGCTGGAGCTTGTTGACTTAAGCTCTTAAGAGCTATTAAGTCCCTGTTTAGCTGGGACAAAAGGTACTTTTCATTTTTCCCTTTGTAGCTCAAATTCTATATTTGCCTTATCAGTTTGCTTATCAATGCTTATTAGTGCTTATTTACTGCTTATTGTTGTGAATTCAGACTTGTTTTAGCTTAATGAGTCTAGTTTATGGCTTAGCTTAGTTTGATTTGAGTTCTCATTATAATCTATCCTAAATCAGTTTTAGTAGCTTTTTGATTTAGCTTAATGGTTAGTGCTTATTTTTCCTAGGACATTGCTTAATTGTCTTTAATAACCTTGAATCTTCATCTGTTTTCATAAAAATCAGCTTTTTAGGATCTGTTTTAAGCTTAGTTTTAGCTTTTGCAAAGCATAAAGGGGTGTTTGGCTATCAGTATTAACATCCTAGTCAATACTGCTAGAGGTTGACTTGGCTGTTAAGCCATCTTTGATTAGCTTAAAATTAGTGTTAAAAGTAGTTTAGAAGTATTTTAAGGTAGTTTCACTAAGTTTCACAGGATTTAAGTTTGATTTTCAACATTTCATAGTCTAAATTGGTTTTATTCAGCTTATTTGAAAAAGTTGGCAAAAATGAGTTTGAAGTTATGAATTTTTGTGTTCTGTAAGTCTAAAATCAGTTAAGAGTTAATTTAGTTAAATGTCAAGTTTTCTAGCCTAGTGATTAAGTCTGCAAGTATTTTTCAAAGTCAAAGAAAATCCAAAAATAAGTCCATCTGTCACTTTTTATCAGCTTATTTTTTAAGGCCTAATTAAGTTCAAAATGTCTAAGATTGATTTTATAAGTTCATTGGCCTCTAGGGAATGCTGCAATTGAGTTTTAAAGGTCTGGCTTATTAGTTTGGTAGCTTATTTTGAAGCTTAAAAGCCCCCCTTAGGTTGATTTGAAAGCAGTTTTGCTTATAAGCTTATTTGAGGTTTAGAGATTTTCAGCCTTGGTTTATTGCTTAATTGAGGTATTTAATGCTTATTAGGTCTAGGATTATAATTGTTTTTAGCTTTTCAGTTCTCTTTTTAGCTTATTAAGTCTTTGAATGCCAAACAGTTTAGTTTTTCTAATTGTAATTAAAGTTTGCAAACTGTCAACTTATTTCTGTGCTTATTTGTGAGTTTTAGAAAAAGTCGTTTTACAAAAGTTGCTTAATGTCAGCTTATTATTAAGTTTTCAAAAAGAAAAATAAAAAAAATGTTTCATAAAAATAAGAGGTCACAGGGGTCGAACCTGTGACCTCCCCTTTCATATCCAATGTATTTAACACACACACTTTAACCAAACGTGCCCTTGAGTCTTTTTCAAACACATCTTGCACCATTAAACTTATATAGTCTCTTTTTCAATTTTAGTTTTTTTAGATTATTTAGCTTATTACTGCTTATTTGAGTTAGCTTATTTTCTCGTTTTATTTTTCTTAAGTCTAGAGTTGTGCAAAGTACTTTTCATTAATTTTTTAGAATTTTTATAATTAGTCTAATCTTTTTAATAATTAATTTAGATTAAAACTATTTTTAAATTCATAATAAAAAAATATATATATATAATTCTTTTTTTGAAAATTATTTTTAGTCATTTAGGATTTATAAAAATTAAATTTGCATTTGTAGGGCTTAATTTTGATATACTTGCTTACTTAGTCGCGTTTTAGGATTCCCGTTATCGTTTTTAGCTTTAATTTTTAATTGTCTTAATCATTACTTGCGTTTACATGTTTTAATGCGTTTTCATTAGTAGAATTAGAAACCAAATCAAGATCTTTAAAACCATTCAAATCACGTGATCACAAACTTAACCGATTCTCAATTCGCACCTCGTCGGGATACGACTCAGGAAGGTTTTGAATTTTACTTTGGATAAAAGTAATCTTCTAGAATCCTCACGGAATACTTATTATATATCATTATGATAAATCCTTTTACTATAGATTAATAGATACGTATCGGGAGAAATCATGTAGATAATCACTCTAGAATGAAGGTTAATTGATTGGCTTTACATGCTTGAAGATGCATTTGTATCTGATAAATTTGTTCAGTCAGAAGACCAGTGTGTTTAGCATACAGCAGTACGCACCCTCAAGTCTATCCCTCCTACATCTGCGAAGATCCCTCTATATCTCCCTTGCCCATCCGAGATATGACCCGCCATCCCACACACAGTTACCACCACACACTATTAGCAGTCTATCTCCGTCTTATCTCTATGAATATCGGTTGATTAACGTCATATATTATAAGCTAGCGCTCTGTCCAAAACCACACTATACACACGAAATTAGTACATAATTGGACACTCACATATGAACCACGTACGAGGCACACTCATATGTCAAATGTTTGACGCATACATCTTGTCAACAAACATGCTGAACATGACATGTGGCGCTCTCATATCTACTATGCAGATTCGTCACTGTGTCAGGTGCTAGCGGCCAGTGTAGTGTGTGTGTGTGTGTGTGTCCGAGCCCCTACGCTATATGAAACAATATACGTATCGGGAGAAATCATGTATATAATCATCTAGAATGAGGTTAATTGATTGGCTTTAATGCTTGAAGATGCATTTGTACTGATAAAATAGTAAAGTAGCTAAGAAAGTAAGAACAATGAAACAATGATGCAATATTGACATATTGTCAAACCAACTACTCTGCTAAGCACTAAGATGAGGTTTATCTAACCATTAGGATCAGGTGATTTGTCATAAGGATACTTGACAGTTTGGACTCATATAGGTTTGTTACATTGACCAAAAATTAGACTGAATGTGTGATCAATAATAAGCATTCGTTAGTCAGGTGCTTGGAAGAGTTGTGATCTGAAAGGCATAGGCTTAAATGATGTAAGAGGTGTTTGCCTGTTTCATGTTGCTTATTATACATGCTTAAAGATGTGCAACAACCTTTTTATTTTTTGTGCTTATCTTACAAATGTTATACTATGCAGGTAGCCTTGCTAAGCTTGGATGATGGGTATCGTAGGCGCGGCAACCAATTAGGTGGACATATTTGTCTTTTTGATGTGGTTTTAAGTATTATTTCCATAAACGATAAATGTTAGTAATCTATGTTAGCCATGGAACGCTTATTAGCATGTAACTCTTAACAACTCTTTAACTTAACATAACTATTGGACACAGATACCGTCATAACGTCTTTAAAATGCACCGCAACGAAGCGCGAGTATGAAATCCTTGTTGTATTAAAGCAAGATAAAATATGAATGAAAAAAGCATTTTTTTTAATCAAATGGTATTTTGATTAAAGAAACAAGAATATAATCACTTTTGGGTTCAACCCAATTTTATGAAGCATAATTAACTTTTTTTTGTTCGCCCGTGTATTTAGAAATATATACACGAAGATAGGTATATAGCTGAGGGGATAGAGCAAGCAGATACAAAAATAGTTCAGTTTGTATTTTTTTTTGGGTAAAGGGTTACCCCGGTAAAGTATACTAATCACCAAAAAATAAGTACATAGGAATGTGGCTGAGATACCACATTAACCTCAAGCCAAGGCTTGAACTCCCACTATATCGATTGTGACAGGCCACAAGATCGATCTAACCTAGCAAATCATGAGAAAAACAAGACTATACTAGCTACCATACATTCTAAAGTTCGAGGGCATCTTCCATAATGAGAGCATGCTTTGAACTCTCGATGTGTTCTTGAATCTGTACGTGACTAATTTAAGCCGAACCGTGGTCATAATAAAGTCACGTATCTCTTCCATAGGTCTTCTTTCGTTATTAAACAACATGTTATTCCTTTCACACCAAATAAAATATGCTGAAGCTGCAAATAGAAGCTTACCTACCACATTCTTGAACGACCGTTTAGTACCCATAGAATTAAACCATACTATGATGTCTTCCAGAATTGGAGGCACATGCTCCATACCTGCTAGGTTACGAATAGACTTCCAAACCGTAGTTGAGAATGTGCATTCAAAAAACAAATGCTCGTGACTATCTTGTTGAGAACCACAAAGAGGGCAGCGAAGTAACGACACATCAACCGAGGCAGCCACATCCCACGACCTCAACTTATCCTGCATTTTTAAGCATCTCCTCATAATTAACCAAACATGGAATGCGTGCCTAAGAATGCATTGCGAAAACCATGGAATATGATGCCATGTAACCTGTTGACCACGAGTTCTAAGCACCTCCCAAGCATATTTGACTGCAAAATCAGATAGGTTACCATTGAGATCACACCATCTCATGGTATCTTGCTGAGCACTATTAAGAGCAAGGGCTGCATGTATACAAAAATTAGAAAAACTATCTTTCTAAAAAGTTTATCTTTGTAATTCGTCGTGAAGCATGTGCACTTGTTCCTCATATAAGGTCAAGTAGATACTAACTTGTGTGTTGTTTTAGTTTTTGAGTTAAATTTTTTGTGGGTGCTATGTTAATAGACAGGGTAAGGATCCTCTTATGTTTAAATAAACATGAGAGGTAATGTTGTGTTTTATATAATTATACACTTGATTATTTAATTCAAATGTACAATCTTATAAAACACAACATTACCTATAATGTTCATTTGAACATGAGAGGATCTTTTTCCCAACAGAAAAGACAAATTGTGATATGGGATTCACAAGTAACTTGATAACCTGACAACTCGCAACCCCATATATTCGAACCTAAAAGATCCAATTCTTTATAGGGTCAGGTTACGGTTAATTTTTATTTTTTTCAAAACTGAATAGATCCGACACGATAAGCTCATAACTAACCCGATAACCTGATTAATAACTTGTAGTAGTGTTATATAGTAAAAGTTGACGTAAGTTTAAAAAACAAACCTTAACTGCTATAGTATATGCTTATAGCATATGTTTTTGTCTTAAAAGTGTTTTAGATCGACACATTAAGGTTTTAATAGCTTTAATATAGTTAACAGAATATGTTAGTTATAATTTTCTCTTGCATGTGACGTATAGCATTTCATAAAACAAACAAAATTTAAGGGTGCGTTTGGTAAGCTTGATGGAATTACTATAAATATGGATTTGACTATGAAATGTAATATGAATGGGTATGATTTTTTCAAAAGTGTTGTTTGGTTTATATAAGTTGGGTTTTAATTCTTTTATTAGAGTTAGTATATTTAACATATATGTGGTAGAAAATTTTTAATATTTAATATATACGTGGTGGAGAAATAAAAAGCAGGAGGACCCAACGGAATAGAACATAAAAGGTACCTTTCCCTATTACTATGCACCTATGGGTATGCATCCATATTTTGATTCTCATAGTTATCAATCAAACACATTTAATGAATGTCATTGTCAATCCATCATTCTCATAGGCATGAACCAAACGCACCCTAAATGTGTGTGCTGAAGCGCTCATGGATAATTTTTTGATATGATTGGAATAGAGTACTTTATTTGTGAAGAGTAGATTATGCTATCATTTCCTATCAACTACTCTTTTCGTTTTAAAATTATTGTCCAATATTCTATTTTGGGTTGTCCTAAATTAACTGTCCACTTCCAACAATAGACAAAGAATTTAGTTCAAGTTTACCATAGTACCCTCAATTAAGGTTATTATTACAAACTTTAAAGAAGTTTAAAATTATGTACTGAATGGTAAAACTGTCATTCTACAAAAAGTAAGAAAATGATGATGTTTTTCTTAAACTGTGTGCTTTGTCTGTGGATAATGATTTTGGGACGAAGATAGTATTATTTCCAAGAAAAATAAAACTAGATTAGACGGGTCTTGAGGCTAGTCTTTTATATAATAAAAGAATTACATCATTTTAGAGTTTTTTTTGTCAAATTAAACTTTATGAGAAAAAAATTAAACCAACCAGAACGCTTGATTTTGCCATCTAGGGAGAATCGTGCTATCTGGTTGGTCAATAAAAAGTCAAAATTAAATTAATTTGGTCAAAATTAAAAAAATTTGGTGGAGAAATATGATGGAGAAAAAAATTTCAAATTTGTGAAAAATAATTAAAAAAGAGGAATAATTAATAAAAGTTTAGTGATTTTTAATTTTAAACAAGGTTTGAAACCCGCGCTTCGCTGCGGCGTAGGTTATCAATATGTTTCAAATAAAACACAAATGCTCGAAACTAAAACAGAAATGCATGAAACTATCATCGACTGTTATATATACAATACCAAAATACAGGAAACTATTTCCATCAGCCACACACTCGTCATCCTCAGTTTCTTGAGTGACCATCTTTCTTTTCTTCCTTTCCCTTTGGTTATAACTTGTTCTTTTGTTGTTGATAATTACCGAAGCATATATCTTCTTGAAAGCTATGTTTGCTCATTTGCATGTTCTTCATCAACATCTTATGGACTTGATATAATCTAAAAACAAACAAAAAAATCAATACCCTTTCATCTTCATGCATTCTTTATCATAGGCTGAACAAACTTGTCCATTATATTGTTTCTCTTATCCAATCTTTAATTAAAAATAAGAACCTAGAAAAGAACCATAGTCCAGTTGTTATGGGATTACGGGCAACTTTCACACCTTATCGAGCCAAGCAAACCAAAAATGAATCTGAATACAGCTCAAGTTATTATGGTATAGATTATGGGCAACCAATTTAGTTGTTTCATTAATGCTTTTATGTAAGTTGCATCTGTCCCTATATATATATATATTATATTATATTATCTATACATAGTTATACTCTATATATATTAATACACTACCACATATATATATCTTTTCGTTACAGTTTCACAAACAAATACTCTTATTTTTCAAGCATCTTTATATGATATATGGGCTACTCTTATTTTTCAAGCATCTTTATATGATATATGGGTTGCGATGACCAAAACAAACATACCATCAAACTCTGTAAGCATAAAGCTATTTCTTGATGAGTAACCTTTGTCATAGGTGAATCTCTGAGTTTCTAAGATTTCTTGAACCTTTGTCATAGGTGAATGTGACTTAAGTTTATGTTCCATTACCGTAAAAACACAAAGGTTCTGGTGCAACTCAAAGTCAATTAGAAAACTATTTAAATAAGCCATTGTTCATTAGTCACATTAAATATATATTATAGAATAAGTATGGTTGCTCAGAAAGTCACCAAGTATGAAAACTATATTCTATCATCCTTAAACGATAACTACAGTCTTCTACATTGTAAATCTGATGTGTTTCTAGTAGTCATTAGTTTAAAATATTAGTCATGGTCCAAGTGTTCGTGTGGTGCATTTACAGAATTTGTAGAAAGGTAGAGTTTCTTACCTGAGCATATCAGTATTCAAACTTCTTGTACATGTACATGGCTGTTTAGGCCTTTGCTATGCTTTGACTATGGTGGAATTTTTTGATTGTTATATTTATCAACTACCTGCTACTGGCTCCATATTGTCTCATGTGCGCCAGAATTCCGAATAATGCCAGAATATTTACAGCTGCTACAACACCATACATGTGAACTCCAACGAAGGGACTAACCTACGTCTATATGATGTCACCCTGCACGAAAACGATACTGCGTTATTAATTCTGAAACTTTCTTGCAATGATGAAGACAATGATGCATTTAAACCAACAAATGATAGGTTAACATTGATAATTCATTAGAGGTGGGAAATGAGCAGCGGGTTGGATAACAAATCAATATGGATCCGGTTTAAGAATACATACCTATCACTATTGTCAGTAAATGTATATCAGCTAATTTTTTTCTTAAGTAACAATATCCGCAGCCTTAGAAATCAGACGTAAACATGGGGGATTAATTGATTGTTGGATAGATATCAGGTGTAAACATTAGCCACGGACATCATGAACAGATTCTAAAAATAACATTCGAATTATAGCCTTTTAGCAAAATATTATGTATTATGTGCATCTACGTTTTTCCCTAACCACAAAAAAATTATTTTAAAATAATAACAATAATCTTAATCATACCTCCAATAGTGTTTGGATGTGCTTAATCTTTAACGACACGCTCCCTCCATCTCCTCATAGTCCACACTAATAAAAAAACAATTCAAAATGAACCTGCATAATAAACAACAAACTTACTTTGTTTTATTCAAGTAGTTTTAATAACTGCTTTAAAGGCGTCTATAGACTTTTCAAATATTTTTATGTTATTTTATTGTTAAGTTAAATTGGAAAACACAGCATGACAGTATGCCCAAAAAGTAATGAAGCATTTTAGTAACCGCACCTTTCCTAATGCAGTGCGTGTATAGAGTCTCTTCCATTGTACTCCTTGCATGATTGTCCATCTCGAAAATAATTGGGATTCCTTTCTTGGCTAAACTGGGGTAATATTAAACACATCAAGAGTTGGTTCTCTACGTTGAGTCGACTCAAAAAAGTAAGCAGTCTTAAGTAAAAAAAAAGTAATCTCCTTTGGATTTTACAACACTAGCAAAGCAAGTTCTTGCAAGGTAATACTGAAATCAGTCTTAAGGGGTGTTTGGATATGCACTTAAATGCAGCTACTTTTATCATATCTAACCCAATTATTTATAAAAATTCATGTTTTTTTAACAAATTTTTTTTGGAACCCCATACAAAAAACAAATTATCCCGACCATTATCCAAACCACTCACTATGCAATTGCTCGCCATCCTCGGGGATTTTTAGGTGCAAACTGAAAATTCAACCATAAAAATTATAAATGATCAAGTAAAAGATTAAATAACAACTCCAACAAAACAAACTTTATTCGGGTCATATATGTTTTCACATAAGATATCTTTTAACTTGATGTTAGGTTTCAACCCACACATGTTTCTACATATTACCAAAACCCGGTCCATTTTGACCAACCTCCAAAAACTACATGTCATTACCTGTGACCCAACCTAGCACAACTCCGTCTGCCCATAGGATTTGAACACGCCCATTCTCAAACTTACCAAAGTTTTTTTTCTATATAAAAAGTATACTCCCATTGCATTTTCTGAAAAATATCTTGAACCGAAACTGATTTTTAGAAAGAAAAAAGACCAAAAAAACAAAATGAATAAACAAATGAGACCTTGGACCAGGCTGCTAGACATCAGGAGGGGGTAGCGAAAGTCCTTTCAAAAGCTTTTTACCCCTTATTAAAACAACTTATTACCCAGAAGTTTCTTCTTCAGCCTTGTATTCTAGTAGTTCTTTATATCATTATCATTATCAGTCCTTTTAAAACAACTGAATTATGAGTAAGCTGCGGATATTGGAGAAAATATTTGCTTGAGGGTGAAATGCAGCTAGACCCGCATATGAAAACATATAATAGTTAAAATCTGGTATTTCTTCTAACTTCAACGCTGAAAAGAAGAAAAAAAGCAATAAGTAGGTGTTTAGGATTGTTTTTTAGAAATTAAAAGTGCTAACGCTATTGAAATACACATGTAGGTCTAATAAGCACCACCAAACTGCTTATTTTACCCCTCAAATAAGTAGATAATCGGTGTATGTCTTTACAAAATTTTACAACTTCTAATTGTGTTACTGCTAAAAGATATCTAAAGCCTATATGTAACCGTTATGTTGCTACTTCTATTTGTGTTACTTCTAATTCCGAGTTTGGTAGTGTAGATGTTTGTCCACGTATAACTTTTTTAATGCAAGCAATAGTTATTAGAGTATCTGCTTATTTAAGAGTGAAATAGTACTTCCATACCTAATTTTCAAAGAGAAAATAGCAGATAAGCCTGGTTATGGACCTGTGCGATATTGGCCAAAAAGATGTCAAGAACCCAACTTTAGAATCCTTATTTTCTTTGTGATATCACCAAAAGAATACAACTTTCAATATTCACAAATTACTTTAACTGCATAAAGAAAGAAAAATTCAATATTAATAAAGTAAAAGCTTATACTTTTTGTAAAAATCAAATCTTTACATAAAAAACAATATAGGGTTTGTTTCTTACCATGAAAATTCCATACCCTTTGTTACCAAGATCTTTCAAACCCGTTGTTGATTTAGGGATCCGTCATTGATTTTTTAGGTAAAGATGCTTTGTGGGAAGATGTGGGACAATCTTGTATATTAAAAAAACAAAGAACAAAGGCCGAAGAGTCTGCTAATCTTCTAATCCTTTGCACGCTTCAACCTCCATGTAACCTGCAATAGATATTCGATGTGAAACAGTTTCGTCAACAACAACACAATGAAATGAAAATGTGATTGTAGCATTTATAACGAAGGGTCGAAGGCAGTTCACAAATAATCTTACACAAATTTTGAGTAGCAAGTGCCTTAACTTTGCGTTGTTCTATATCAGTTTAACAAAGGTCGAAGAGTCTGCTAATCTTCTAATCCTTTGCACGCTTCAACCTCCATAAAACCTGCAATAGATATTCGATGTGAAACAATTTCGTCAACAACAACACAATGAAATGAAAATGTGATTGTAGCATTTATAACGAAGGGTCGAAGGCAGTTCACAAATAATCTTACACAACTTTTGAGTAGCAAGTACCTTAACTTTGCGTTGTTCTATATCAGTTTAGCATAATACGTGCAAGTAAAACGAAAGTCTCTTACTCTTTTTTCACCAAGCGACCACCTACTGATATAGCACACAAAACCCAATTCTCCATAAATTTAAATCAGTAATTGATGGTTACAACACACAAAATAAACAATGCACATTTTAATTTCCGAGAAGTGAAGGCCAAAGTTCTACGTCAAGACCAACTATGACACATAAGAAAGCCTTTATTCACTAAATCCACATTATTCCAGCCTACATCAATTAGTAGAGTTTGGGCTTTTTTATATCACGATATGCAAATAACTCTTTATCTCAAATTGGTAGTAGTGAGATAAAAATTAAACCAAAAGAAGCACTTGTTCTTGTACTAAAACCTTATAGTTTAGACACACATCTACATACACTGATACATGCATGACCTTTTTACATGCTAAACAACCAATCTAAGCACGTTATTACTCATAATCTGCCATAGTGACACGTCGTTAAGTTCGCTAGGTAAACTTCGGCTTCGTAGTAACAAATTCCAATACTTTATAGTGAAAAATAGATAGATACCTTTGTTGACTGGAAGAAACTCTCCATTCTCTTCAACTTTGTCCCCTCTTTTGTTGAGTAATTCCGAAGATGCGTGGAACCGCCTGTAAATTTTTGAAGCTAATATTATAACCGTTTTAACAAAAGAATGAGCATCTTGAAAATGTATCTATCGTTCAAAGTTCATAATGAAAGTGTTCATAATTCAACAAAGAAATTTGATATTAAAGATCTATAAAAAACGTGCCTGATGATTTTCGAGCATGTTCTGGCCGCCGGTTCCGTTATCTCATAGTGAGTTTTCTTGTAGGTTTGGACAAACTAATTAAAAAAAACCTTAAATCAATTTTAAAAAAATTAGAGTAACTTATACCATTGTTATGTATGTAGATCTGTAACAGTCTTCTACTTGAAATCAATTGCCGCCACTATTTTTTGGTTTTGGCTTGTGGGTTTCATGAATTAGGAATGGGTGGGTGTCGAGAGGTTTTGTGAATAAACTCCTCCATCATGCAATTAAGCACAAAATCCCAAGTTTAGTTTTTTTGTCATACCTTGTTTTTGAATCAATAGGTATCAAATTTATGTGGGTTTGATTCATTTGGATCTTGATTTTGATGGTGTAAATCAGTGGTTGCCGCTAATTTTTGACTCCGGCTTGTGGGTTTGATGAATCATAATTCTTTGTGTGTGGAAAGGTTTTATGTATGAGAGGGATGATGTAGATGGGTTGAACAAACACGTGTGAGAGAGAGAGTGATGATGAATATGGGTTGATCAAACACGTGTATGAGAGGGAAGACTTTATTAAAGTCGAGTCGGGCGGGTATTAAACGGGTGCATTAAAAGAGCCTCGGGGGAACAATCTTGATGTTTAATTATAGATTTAGGTTCATTTGGATACCAAAGTTTTATTGGATACTGGGGGACTCATCCCCACCCTCCATCTTTATCTCATCCAACGGATGAGATTAATTTTCCAATTTACATTAGAAGGGTATTTTTGTCTAATATATATACTTATTTTCTAATAAACTTCTCATTCAATGACACACACATTATTTTCGTCTAATATATATACTTGTTTTCCTTCATCTCATTATTTTCTCTCTCTCTATACCATTAACACAAATAGATCTAGATTCGATCGATCATTACAAACAACACAAAATTATGTTCTTCAATTCATCAATCGATCATCTTATCATCTCGTTCTTCAATATGTTAACATCAGGTTCATATTCTTCTCGTTATATTCATCCGATCTGATTTTTTTATCATTTTTTAGCTAATTCAAGTGAATAAGCTTATGAATTAGAGGAGAGGAGAGCTATCTGAATAAGCGTATGAATTAGAGAGAGAGTTGTGTGAATAAGCTAATAAATTAAAGGAGAGTTATGAATAAGCTTATGAATTATTGTGATTTGATTTTATTATGCTGAATTATAAGCTAACTTATTAGCTTATTTTCATCAGATCTGGTCATTTTATCCTTTTTAGCTGATTCATGTGAATAAGCTTATTTATTAGAAGAGAATAGAGTTATATGAATAAGCTTATGAATTAGATGAAAGTTAGTATGAATAGGTTGTATTATTATGTAGTTTTATGATCTGAATAACTTATTATTTAACATTTGATTGAATTAAGTTATTGATATAAGCTGAATTAAAATGGTTTTAGCTTATTAGCTAGCAATAAGGAGTTCTGAGTTGATATGAAATATATCATATATGATATTAGCTTGGGTTAATGTGTTTATAACTGAGGTTATTTTGTTTGATATATCATATGTGATATCACATGTGATATTTCATTTTGTTGGATTTATTATATCATAATATCACATATGATATCACATAGTCTGTTTTATTGGATATATCATATGTGATATCATATGTGCTTTTTGCTTTTTGTCATGAAACAACTTATTTATATATTTATTTTCATGAAACCGATTGAAAAACGTTTTGAAGAACAAGAATGCATGTTCATTATGTGGAAGTTTTGATTACAACAAAAGGAGCTAAGGTTTAAAGATCAAGAACAAGTCGTGGTTCAACAAGAAGTTGTGATTCAAGAAGTTGTTTAAGAAAAAGAAGATTTGGTTCAAGAAGAAGAAGACTTGGCTAAAGAAGAAGAAGAGTTGTTTCAAAAATAAGAAGGCTTTGGTTCAATGATAAATTCATCAAACTGGTTGATTTTTTTTACATGTGATATGCTAAAAAATCATATATGATTTTACATTATTTTTCTTTTCATTGCAATTATCATATGTGATATTTGAAAGTAATCTGTTTAATGTTTGATTTTTATATGGACAACTGTTAGAAATTCTCTTTTACTTGATTTTGGTTGATTTTGATCTTACATGAATGTGAATCTATTATATATCAGATGTGATATTTGTATTTTACAAGTTAGTAGCAAACTATCATATGTGATTTCTTTCAAAAATCACATATGATTTAACATGATCATCACTAATTTATCAAACCATCATACTTGATGTTTAAAAAATGATAACATGTTTTCTATTCTAATGCTTTTATTTACAAGTGATTATGAATGTGTGCAATAAAACTTAAACAAAATAGACATAATATCGAAAATCACATCCGCAAATGTTTCGCCATTTTCATTTCAGCATAAAACATCATGACATAATACCAAGAAAGTTAAACCATTTTAGCAAGACATTGTACCAGTTTCCAATGGTTTACAAAATCGTCCGTAGACGTCAAAACTCCATACGGAGATTACAAGAAAAAAACGGAGAATACATTTTGAACGTGAAATGAAAATTCATGAGCTTCTTGGGCCTTTGGATGCTTGTGATGTTCAAGATGCCTTGAAAACAACCTTCTCTACACAAATAAGAAGATTTGATTCAATTTTCAAGCACATAATCATATATGATATATTATAATGGTAAAGAAGTTAACTTTCAAGCAGATTATCATATATGATATTATACACACAACTAACTTTTCAAACAATAATATCAACAAAATCTCCATAAACAGTTGAAACCTAACTTATATCATATATGATATAGTATATAAGTTTTTGCATTTTTTTCAGACAACTTATCATATATGATTTTTCACTAACACGTCATCATCAACATATTTTCTTCATAAACATCAATATACTCGATCTAAAGCTTACTTATTCTTATAACATCACTAAATATCAAAATATTATCAAAATATCTTCATTATAAATTGTATAAACACAATAACTAGAAAAAAAATCACAATATGTTTATCACAAAATAAACAGTAGGCTTCATCATTTATGCATAAATGACATTAAAAGCTTGTATTTCAGCTTTGTTTTACTCGAAGCTTCATCTATAAGCTTAATCGTTAAGATTTGTTCTTCAACAACATCATCGACATCTTATTCTTCTATTATTTGATGCGATTTATGAATGATTATTGATGATGTCTATGTTTTAGTGTGTGTTTTTTTATCGGTGCAAAAAGTGTGCGTTGTGTGTGTTTTGAAGAGAGAAAAAAGTAGATCCGAGAATGGGATGAGATGTAATGATTGAGGAGTGGTAGGTGTGAGGTAAAATGACTGAGACGCCCCTCCGTTTTTTATGAATTTTTTATAATTAATAAAAGTGTATTTAATCTCACTCCTTGATTGTTTTTAGATGGATGACTAAGATGTGTCTCTCAGTATCCAAAAAAAGGATGGTTTCCAATATAACCTCCCTCTTAAAATAATATATAAGTCTGTTTTACATGCGTGTATCTCCTTTTTTCTTTAAAAACAGTATTTTTAAATTCATATTAACTTATAAAACAATTAATATTATATTAACATATTCTACCTCTCATTTTTTCATATAAATCCAAAATCCTTATTCGGTTTCTAATTCATCAACAAAACGCCTAGACACGATGACATGTAAAATAGTTAACATGGAAAAAAGCCCATTGTTATAAGATGACAAGGTGACGACATGTGTTAATACATTCGTTAACGTTTGTCAAAACTTGATATTGACCTTTGTTGAGACCACCAAAAACAAACATATGAATCCTGAGAGATCTAGACTATCAATCTACGACCTAAACCGAAACTTAACCAACACCAACATGTTTCTACATTAATAAAAAAAAAAAAAAATAAAAAAATAAAAAAAAAAAAAAAAACCAAAAAAATAGGTAAAAACACATTTTGGTGTGAGCAACAAAACCAATACATGTCTACCACAACCAAAGTTATGAACCATGGAATTAAACACGAGTACATGCTATGACCGTTGTTAAAATCTTGAAAAAGGATACAAATATTTAAACTACATTTTTTTTGAACGGCGACTTTATTAGAACCACTAGCAAGTGATTAACTTATTAAGCTTATAATTTGTTTGCATCATACGAAAAAACAGTTTCATATGTAGCGTTAAACTTATAGTAATATGCTCCATCATCACGACCTTATATTTTATGAGTTTATTATTTTTTAATTCCACTCGTTACTCAACTATTATTAAAAATACCTCGTGAGCTTACCAAATGAAAAATCTCCTGCAAGTTTACTAAACCTTAACCACAATCAACAATTTCATCACATGCGGCTCGAGTGAATCATTAACTAAGATATCATAATTCAAATCCTAACCAAGGCATAAATGATACAAGGTATACATATCTAATAACTATGTAAGTTTTTGGGTGCGTTTAGTTGTGAGAAGATTGTGAGATTTTTTACAAAAATGCATAAAGTAGTCTCACTATAGTTTAAAGAATACAAATTTAAAATTTTCCGGTTTCCAAATCCATTTTCTAAAAATGTTTTGTTATTTGTAGCTTTAAGAGTCATGCTTAAAACTTAAAAACATGTAAATAAAGAGTGACACATTTAATTTGTTGGCAACAATTAAATTAAGGAGGTGAGTGAGATTATTTTGATGATATATACAATTTAAGCATGTTAAAATTTCTTAAACATAGGCGACCGAAGATACAATCATACAAACAATTTAACCGTTTTAGAATTTCTTAAAACCATAAGGATCGTTTTAAGTTGTTATCAACATAAATTATGTTGTGTGTATTGTAGAGGGAAAAGCACAAGTACCCTTAACTTTGATTAAAAAAAACATTTATCCATTTAACCTGTTCGTATTAAAACCAACTTTAGAAGATCTCGATTATTCTTAAACATAAATTTTTTGTTAGTAAAACATGAGGCCATAAGTGTAAATTTTGGGTACATTTGACGCAATGAGCTGGGGTTGGGGTTAAGCTGAAGTTGGGGCTGAGGTTAGAGCTGTTCATATTAAAACCAACTTTAGAAGATCTCGATTTTCAGTTTTTACGTGATAATCCATTGTATTTTAAAAGATGTTTAAGTAATTTGACTAGGTACGAGCCTTATAAGCCATTTTCCATAGGCTTCGGCTTACGGAAGCTTATGACTTGTAAAAAAAAATCCATAAATCGTAGTAAAAACCCATTGCCAAACAAAGGGTATATACAACCTTTTAATCAAACCGAGTTGTGGTGGACCAATAAAATCCGAAGGAGGAGGGAAAACCGGAAAACAAAAAGACAGCCGCCAAAAATGCAGCAATCAGGTATAACAAAATCTATAAAACTCCAACTTAATTTACACATTTTCATTTTCGATGCCTGCATTAATTTCAGTTATAGGGTTTAGTACCGGAACAGTGTTTTTTTCGATGACTGAGTAACAGTTAAGATAAGTTTGATTTGATACTACTGTTCAAAGTTACATTTAAGATCTAGCTAGATCACTATCAATTTGCTGAAGAAGGATCATATTGTCACTTGTTTCGACTAGATTAAGCGTCAAGCTTAATGGTGCAACGTTACGAAATATGGCTCTAAATTTATAATTATTATTTGAAATATGTTCATACATACTTGTATCCAAAATTTAGAAACGTAACTATGACTCGACTAACCTCTTTGAGACCTAAGATGCGCCTATCGCTTAAAAATTGGCTCTTTTTTGTGAGAATAGATAAATGAAATAACCAAGATATCCAATATTGCGTCAGTGGACTTACATATGTCATCGCAGATGCGTTAAAGCATGAGAGTTGAGTTTCAACAACAATTAGTGTCTATGAGCTCATTTCCCTACCCGAAATTCTCTAGCCTCGAGCTTTATGTTTGTTCACAGCTCATTTATTCCCCTTGTTTTTTTGTGCAAGTAACCTACTTGGTGCGAAGTGTAGTCTAGCCATTAAAGGTCTAGGAGCTCTCTTTATTCGATCAAATCCCCTCACACAAACAAATCCTGCAAGTATTCCACCATGTCACATCATAAAATCAGTTCTCTAGCACGTAAATATTAAGTAAAACAAGAAATGCTATTAGGTTATTGGCAGGTCGGTTGACATATGTAAAGTTACACATGAACCTAATAGATTAACATGTCTCCGCCTTTTGTATTTTTGTTCGGTTGCTTACATTTCTTACTATTTCATGAAACTAAGGTTTCTTAAGAAGTCATATATTTTCTACATTAATACTTTACTTGCGGCATTATTAGCTCTAGATGTTTATTAAGTCTAATATGGTGGTTTACACTCGTGGTAAACCAAA
>BQNB010126692.1:0-19559 GCA_026074375.1 Tanacetum coccineum | reverse complement strand
ATATATATATATATATATATATATATATATATATATATATATATATATATATATATATATATATATATATATATTGTTAGGAATTATTGTAAACAGACTTAAGTCTGGTAGACATAGTTAAGTCTGCCAGTACTAAGTTAAGTCTGGCAGTACTATAGTTAGTACTAGCCTTGTCTAGTTAAGTCTGTTTATGTAACAGAATAGTTATAATAGTTATCTTAGAGATATCTTAGGAGATATCTTAGGAAATGATATGCATTATCCTTTTACGCGTTTGTAAAGCCCATTAGGGTTTCCTTGGTGTATAAAAGGAACCCTACGGCATAGTGTTTAGAGATAGAGAATCCTAATAGAAATCAATAGAAAATAGCAAAGTTTTACATTGTGTTCTTCTTAGTACTTGTGTTAAGATTCCGTATTAACACATAGTATTCATAGTTATTGTCTCTTATATAGTTGATTTGGATTTATCTAAGTTAGCTATTGTCTTACAAAAGGCTAAACAAATCCAAGACTTTGGACATACAGAGTGCGTTCGTTTGGGTTTAGCACCAGCAAAGAGTGCGTTCGGATTGGGTTTGTCACAAAGGGTGCGTTTGATTTTGATAAAGCAGCACCAAAAGGGTGTGTTTGGTCTATAAAATGACCCCACAGGGTGCGTTGGTTTCGCAACTAGCACCATAGGGTGCGTTGGGTTGTTATCGACAGCCTAAGGGTGTGTTGAGTTTCTCGTTGGCACCATAAGGGTGTGTTTGGTTATAGAAAACTACACCACAGGTGCGTTTGGTTTGACAAATTCGTGATAAGGGTGCGATTGGTTGTTCTTAAACTGCCATAGGGTGCGTTTGGGTTAACATAAGCAACATAGGGTGCGTTTGGTTATGCAGTTTCGCACTAAGGGTGCGTTTAGTTGTGCAGTTTCGCACTAAGGGTGCGTTTGGTTGTGCAGTAACGCACTTAGGGGGCATTTGGTTGTGCAAAAAACGTATAGGGAAGTGTTTAGGTGAGTAGAAAACGTATAAGGGAGTGTTTGGGTAAGCAGAAAATGTATAGGGGAGTGTTTGGTTGGCTGTGAACACCATAAGGGTGTGTTTGGGCTAACATAAATTCAATAAGGGTGCGTTTGGCGTAGCAGCAGCCGCAAGGGCGCGTTTGGTTGGTTGCGTTTCAGCCGAGTAGGGTTATGATCCGTTTGGTTTAGTCGGTTAATAAACACTAAAAGGATTTCGTATATATATATATATATATATATATATATATATATATATATATATATATATATATATATATATATATATATAAACCGGATCTAAAATGGTGGTTTAAATTGGTTAAATAAGTGAATTATTTGTTATGTTCATTTTGTATATTTTACAACCCAAATAGGGTATTTGGATTTAGGGATAAAAACTGTTAAGGGGTGTGTTTGGGTTTGCAACATGGATTGATTTAATTGAGGGAAAATAATTAACTTTTGTTAATATGGAAAACGTCAAATAAACGAATAGGTCATGCCGAGATTTTTATAAATCGCTACACTTAGTAAACTTTTACAAATCTTACTTTAGTTATTATCCTGAAAAGGACGAATTAAATGCCTTAAGAATTATTAGATCATGAAGAACCGGTAATCAAACGCAAGCTATAATTTTAGAGATTTCATTTATCAAATCCGCAACTTTAAACGTGCGTTTATTTTTATAAAGAAACTTTCTATTAAATCATTTGGGGATATCCGGGCACGTGTCGAATTATTTAGTTTCTTTTATTATTATCATCTTTCTTATATAATACTTGGAAAGTATTATATAATTAAACCTTTTTATTTTAATTGTCACCTTTTAGATATAACACATGTCGTGCATTATATACGCTTCGAGTTATTCTTTTGGTTGTGTATCTTGTTATATAATTCACGGTATGAATTATATACTTGGTCATTTTTCATTATGTAGTATATACGGAATATATTATACCCTTTGCGTTTACTTCTTGATTTATTTTATTTAACCAACCACCAAACTATTACAACTTTAAATCTAAATCTTTTATCAACGTGTCGCGCTGATCTAATCATCTATCGGAAAACCCAAATACACTATCCTAGGCTAGTGGTTCATAGCCGTTAAGATAAACTGCAACTTCTTGGTCGAGCCGTTCTGGTTTTTTGTTCGTGTTATGCATAGTGTGTGCATTTCTGCCAATCGTTCTTCTATGTCGAGGTGAGTTTATAGCCCCATGTTTTACTTGTTTTACAATATTTTTGGGGTGAGAACATGCTTGTTTGCAAATGCATTTACATGGTTGATTACAAATTGGTTTACATACTCATTTACATAGCTCGCTATGGGATACATTATTTGACTTTATTTTTGGTCTCAAATACATACTTTACTTTTGAAATGATTACTAATTAGCTTAGGCAGTTTGAACTGATAACTACAAGTAAATGCTCGGGTGTTCTTGGAAGGGACACCTATGAGGGGTACACATTCATTATTGCCCGAGTGTTCTAGGAGGGGACACCTGCAAAGGGTACGCATTCATTATTGCCCGGGTGTTCTTTGAGGGGACACCTACGAGGGGTACATATTCATTACTGCCCGAGTGTTCTTGGAGGGGACACCTATGATGGGTACATATGGTTTTCATTACTGCACGAGTGTTCTTGGAGAGGACACCTACGATGGGTACATAGTGCATCAGTTTCATGAACTTAGAGTAAATGTAATCATTGTTTTATACACATAGGAATATTTACGTTGCTTTGAATAAAGTGGCAATACATACTTTGGACAATTGCGGTCCAATTTTAATACGTACATTTTGTGACTATTTAGGGATTTAAATGGTCATGCATATTTTACAACTCATTGATCTCTAACAATCATACATACCTTTTGAAAGAACATTTAAGGATTGAAACGGTCATACACGCTACATTTATACTTACAATAACCTATGAACTCACCAACTTTATGTTGACCCTTTTAAGCATGTTTTCTCAGGTAAATTAGATGATTGGCTTACTTGATGTGCACTGGAGTCTAAATTTGACAAGATTTCATTTATGGATTTCTACTTACATGCAAATGATCAAATCTCGTTGTATCATTTTCAATCTTTTCATTGTGATGCAATTATGGGACAAGTCTTATATCAATTTCAAGAAAACCAACGAGATTACTTTTCAAACGACACATTTAGAGGTCGTTCTCTTGTATCTTGTGTTGGTGTATTATGACGTAACGCCCTCGGACATAATTCCACTGCGACACATTTTTGGGGGTGTTACATGATGCACAAGAAGTTCCAGATGAGTTCTATGGGGGAGCTTACTTTCTTCTTAGGGTTGCAGGTCATGCAGAGAGATGATGGAATCTTCATCAGCCAAGATGAATATGTGGCTGATATATTAAAGAAGTTTGATTTTGTCACAATAAAGACAACAAGCACTCCAATTGAGACTAACAAGGCATTGCTTAAGGATGAAGAAGCTAAGGATGTGGATATTCACTTATACAGATCAATGATTGGATCATTGATGTACTTAACAGCTTCTAGGCCTAATATAATATTTTTTGTTTGTCCTTGTGCAAGGTTCCAAGTTTCTCCTAAAGTCTCACATCTTCATGATGTGAAGAGGATCTTTATGTGGAAAACTAGAAGGGGGGTTGAATAGTTTACCGCTTTTTAAATTTAAGTTTTATGTATGTTTGTAAAACTTAGATTAAACCCTTACATCCTTGTAACTCTGATAAGTAATTACATGGGGTCGGGTTTTGGTATTGTTCTCTTCGCCATAAAACCATTTGAAAATCAATCAAGGTACGGGCGATGTAAACATCAAAGCATTAGTACCTCGATTGTTTTGATTCATGAAACTGCTCCCCCTCAACATGTGCGTCGATATTCAAAATTGTTTAGCACATGGAGGGAGGAGAACCTGCTTGAGCCTTAATAGTTTTACATTTTATTCATATTTAATATTTAATCACATTCTTCTCCCCGATCAAAAATTTCAAACCTTTGAGATTTAGGATCTCAATTGATTTAAATATGTTAGAAAATTTGGGAGAAAATGTGGTCTGATTAAATACAAGCCGATATTGGAACCTATATATGCTCCCCCTCAATTAATGAGGGATTCTATTAGTGTCAGTTATGATGAGTTTATAAATGATTTGGAGTTTAACGAGAAACTCATGAAAAATTCATTAAACTAACACTTAACACTGAATTACCACATACTTTAATTGTTGATACAGGATTCTGTTATGAAAAAAATAGGACCTGAAATGTTTTATAATCAAGTATGAATGAGTCATACTATCCTTTGAATCAGTCGTTTGTCCGTCTACTGTTTTCCTTTGACACCAATGTCAGCACTTCTAAACTCCTCTTGAAATGTCTTTCCAGCAAGAGGTTGAAACACATAGTACATGAGCTGGTGTGGTTAGTGGTGTGGTGTTGATGCTGGCTTTTCAGTAAACATTGAGAAACGGTCAATGAGTGGAGTCTCGTTGGACAGCAAGATCCTCATGATGAATGGGAACATCCACCATTGATTGAATAATCCGAGTTCAGCAGATGACACAGTTAAATTGGTTTGTACATATCCAGCTTGTTTCTCTTCAACTACTGCTTTAGTTTTGTATTCTCAGCTTTGTATTCCTCATCATTGGAGACATCATGAACTTCCTTAATAGATTAAGAAAGTAAGCTGCTCGAGCTACCAGAATTGTCCTTTGGCTCATCGGGAACCTCTAGAGTAGTACCAGATCCTTCACTTGAACCTTTGGAAAGTTGTTGAATTTTGTGGTCAAGCAAGCTTATTCATCTTTTAGAAGCTTCAACAGCTTCCCCCTGAATCAGCAATCATTTCTTATGTAGATTCATGGACTAACTTGCATGCCGCCATAAGAAGGACCTTTATGTGTAAAACCCAAAATATCGAATACAAAATTATTTCGAAACGAAACACCAAAGTCAATTAAGTCTCGGATATCTGAATTTCTCTTTATATGATAGTGATGATATAAATTGAAACACCAAAGTCAACTAAGACCCGGAAGTCACAATTATACCCCATCTAAATAGCCGAAAGAATATCACCTAGCAACTAAGTTCTCGAATGTACACATTTCTTCTTGCAAGATACTGACTATCTAAAGGAATTACCATACTTATCAAACCTATGTGTACCTCTTTTGTTAACATATTCTACTCCTCAAAAAATAAGCTTCGTGATTGACAGATTGGGAAAATATTAAATGAATCAGGAAACATATCATCAAATCAAGGCTTCGAACACTACGTAGTTATTTACAAACAATTCATAAGGCCTTTAAAAGTATGAGGTGTTGGCAATCTTGGTCGTCTGAAGTTTGAAGCCTAAGTCACTGATCATGCATAGTATTTTTAAGGCACTTTAAGTTAATAACTTTAGACAACTGAAGCCCATTGGAGTTAAAATAAATTAACTCCCCTCAAATCATTATCCATTATGTTAAAACTTTTTCCATATAATTACCGTGACATGATGAAGATAATTCGAAAACACTTTCTCCCCCTCGAACAAAGACCCGTATTCTATTTAAAGATCTATTGTATTTCTTCGAGTGGTCGAAATTTCTTGAAACTCTGTTTGTAATGTCGAAAACTGAATTTGATTTGATTAGAACACTCTTTTCAAATGGTTAAAACGAGACATATGATTTATAATCATATTTTGAGACAAATCAATTTGGGTTATTAAAACTTGTACATATGGCTACCTAGGTCCTTCTTGTTGCAAGTCAAAAGGAGGTAAGTTCTTAAATTACCATTATGTTTTATATTAACCTTAAAGGATGAAACAAGTAACATCTAAAGCTTAAATGAGTTAAAATACATTAACTCCCCTTTTAAATCATGATCCGTTACTGTCAAACCTTTTTGTTTACTCCTTGTGTTGGGAAAAATATTATAAAAGACTTAATACTGGTAGTATAATAGTTAAGTTTGGTAGTATTAGTTAGTTCTGGCAGTACTAAGTTAAGTTTGGCAGTACTAAGTTAAGTCTGGCAGTACTATAGTTAGTACTGGTAGAGTGGCAGTACTATAGTTAGTACTGGTCGTATGTAGTTAAGTCTGTTTATGTAACAGAATAGAGATAATAGTTATCTTAGAGATATTTTAGGAGATATATTAGGAAAGGTTGCATTATCCTTTTTCACACGTTTTTTGCTAAAAGCTCTGCTAGGGTTTTCATTGGTGGTATAAAAGGATCCCTACGGCTGTTTGAGTTTTTTATAGGTAATAGAAAGATTGAAGCGTAATAGAATTCAATAAGCATTTAGTATTATTGTTCTTCTTAATTCTTGTGTTAAGATTCCGCCATTAACCACTTGATATTCATAGTACAGTGTCTCTCACATTGTTGATTTGGATTTATTCAAGTTAAGCTATTGTCTTTCAAGGCTATATTAGATCCAAGGAACAGGACTACAAGTGGTATCAGAGCCAATAGAGGGACTCTGATAGAAGATCTCAAGTATCATAAACAAAAAACCTCTCCTACTTATTTTCTTCACCAAAATGTCTCAACTGCTAATGATGAGTTCTCTCAACATATAGACAGTGATGATGAAGAATCAAAATCATGAAGATGATCAGACACTGGTGCTGCACTTAAACAAACAAACAACAAGTGATTCCTCAAACAACTGCTATCTCAATATCAATCTCCCAAATCTGAGATGGAGGAAGTATGGATATTATGGGCTATGTAGAGGGGCACTTACCTTGATTACATGGACTAATGATGTTTGGAAGGTAATTCATGAATGGGAACTAAAAGAAGAGAATTTCAATGGAAAGGATGGTATTGTTCGAATCGTTAACATTAACTGCTTGCAGAAATTTCAGCTGTAAACAAGGAAAGGAAGGCTAAGAATATCTCGCTGATGGCCATTCCCAAGGAGATATGAGTAGATTTCATTGAATAGTTGATGCTAAAAGTAGATCTGGGAAGAGCTCATCAGAAAACTAGGTTTGGTGGTAAGCATATTCAAAGAAAAATGCAGAAGATGTTTTCAAAACAACATTTTGTAACATTTAAAAATATCCAGTTCCAAGAAGGGTTAGAAAAGGGAATAATGACAGATTCCAACATTTACCTTTCTCAGTTGGAGTCATGGTGTGAAGTTCAAATGAGGATTGCAAATCATAAGTTTCTCAGATCTTTGCCCCCGCATGTTCTATTGGCAATGACTATGAGAATCCTAACCCGAGGTTGAACACCTTTATCTATCTGCTGATTGTAACAATAACTTAGATGTTTTTGAGCAGGAAATCCAAGGTGCCTCAAAAAATAGTATCTTCACACGTTGCTCCAAAATGTCTGCTTTTTGTTTCACAAAGAAAAAAAAAGCAGCAATAATAAAGTTAGTCTGGTTTTACTAGTGGACCTACAGTACTTGCAACTCCTTCTACCTTCTTCAACCAATATTTCTCCCGCCGAAAAGAAGTTCTTGTGTTTTGCTGATGAATTTTCTATTCCATCTTTTGCTAACAATCAGGAAGGACTGTTGACTTGCTTCCTGAAGATATGGTACAAATTGATTGATTTAGACATTTGAAGAGATGGACATAAATGGAAGAAGTTAGCAATGATTGCTATTCGAATGAAGAAAGGTTTTATAAGGGAAAACAGGACAGGAGAGAGTTCTTTGTGGAATGGAAAAAAAAACACCAGTTGGCTTTGAAAAAAAGAAAGCATTTGAATGCTTCACTTTCAATTGTTCCTCACAACACTGGTCACTTTGCTAGGGAATGTACAGCCAAAGGGGACACATGATATGTAAAGAAGACGAGAGACTCATTTTATCAAACATCAAGAAGCTGGGAGCAAGAGAAAAATAAATGGGCTTGCTGATAATGGTTGATGGGATTGTCGAATTGGGGAGAAACATTACTGAAGTTGAAGAGACATATTCATGGCAACTGTATGGCTTATCAGGCTCAAGTTAGTGAAGGTATCTTTGTGTTCTACAAAAACTTTGCATTGATTCATACAATACCATTTAAAACACTATGTGATGAACTAATGTATCAGTTAGGTGTTCAAGAAGCACTAATATACTTGCTCTTAGTATCAAGCTCTTGTAAGAAACTAGAAGCTCAACTTGTTACTTTTCAAAAACAGCAACTTTCTCTAATGAAAAGCTTACATTTACAGGAAAATAAAATATATGAAAAATAGATGAAAAAAGCTTTAAACGACTATAGGAGAATAGGAAATGGAAAGCTGTAAAAGAAAAGGAAACCAATTGCAGAAAACATTAGAATTCATGGAACGATTCTTCCAAGAATCTTTGGAGATTAATAGAATTCTGGCATGAGTACCAAATAGTAAGGGGTTGGCTCTTCAGGGTTTTAAAATACAATCAAACAATGGCGCAGGTTCTATGTTTTGAGGAAGAAATGAATTATTTGTCGTGTTTAATTGTTTCAAAGAGGATTCAGTGGAAAAACCTTTGTACAGTGATTTACAAAATAATGATTTTAAAAGGTGTTCCCAACATCCCTTGAAAGTGTGGATTATTCTCCTACACCACTAGAAAAAATTGATGAATGTCTTTATATGTTTATGGTAACAAAGTGACCTCAAAGTGCATGGAACCAAATGTTTCAGATGATAGATTCAGTGAATATTTAACTGTCCAATTTCTAATAACAGGCTTAAGGATCTTATTGGGGGAACTTCCTCTAAAACATTTCTGTGATCATGAATATGAGATTTCAAGTGTACCTCCAGAAATGTATGTGTCTACACCTATAACATCATATGAAAAAGGTGTATCTGATCTAAAATCAAAAGAAGTTGAACCTAGTTATGTTTTACACATAAAAAATCTAGACAACCAATAAAAGAATCTCAAGCACACTTCAATGTTAATAGGAAGATTCGGAATGCTATGATTGAAAAAAGAGAACTAGGGTGTGGTTTACTATTTCATAAAGAAGAAATATTTTGTCTTTGTGGTAAGTTTAGTCTTTATGAAAAGATTGTGACTATTAGAAAAGGAAAATGGCAAAAGAAGAGAGGCTGAGTGTTATGAAACAAAGGGTTTTTTATAACTGGTAATGGGGTGGCAAATACCAGTATGTACACATTGCAAACAGGGTTAATCATTCTAATAAATTTGTTCCTAGATTAGTACAACTTAATGCTGGTAGGCCAAACATTAATTCTGTTAGGCCTAATATTAATACTGGAAGGAAAAATGTTAATCCTGTTAGGCCTAGAGTTAATACTGGTAGTTCTAATGTTAATACTGTTAGATCTAGTCCGGCCAGTAGTACCTACAAGACCTCAAACAGCTGTTGTTCCTAAAAGGACCTCAGGTGAATCATTTAATCAAAGTAGGCATTTTTTCGAATTCTCATTACCTTGTCTGAGTTAGACTCTATTGTTAGAATACCGAAAAAGAATGACTTATTCTCATGACTGTAGGTTTGTATAAGCGGAAATTGGGGATGTTCTGCAGTTAAGACCTCAGCAAGTTATAATTGGTGGAAGGAATACAAACTCCAATTTGTGATAGTGGGACCAACTTTTATTAGAAACTGAGTGGATGCTAAACGGTCCACATGGCCAGACCCAAGCCTAAAAAGGCATGGGTCCCTGAAGAGAAACTGATTTTCTTTTTTTCATGTGCTAGGATCATACTCCATGAGACACATGATAGTAGAGGTATATTTGATAGTGGTTTTGATCAGGGTTCATACAGGTAACAAGGATCAATAGGAGGATTTTGAGAATTCAATGGGGGATATGTTACATTTGGAGGTAGCAAAAGGGCGACATAATCCCGGTAAAGGAAAAATAAGAGTTGGTAATTTAGATTTGTTAGTAGTGTGTCCTTTGTGAAAGAATTAGGGCATTTTAACCTTTTCTTAATATCACAAATTTGTGATAAGCAACATAAGGTTCTTTTTACTGAGACTGAATGTCTTGTGGTGTCCTCTGACTTTAAGATGCCTGATGAAAATCAGATACTCTTAAAGGTCCCTAGACATCACAACATGTACAGTTTTGACATGAAGACACCTTCTCCTGCTAAAGGTTTTGCCTGTTTGATTGCTAAGGCCACATCTGATGAATCTAAATTGTTGCATACCAAGCCACTTCACACCTTGCATATGGATCTTTTTGGTCCTACTTCTGTGAAAAGCATTATTCAGCTGTCAAGATCCCTGAAGAAAAAGATGAATCAAGGACAACTTCCACAAATTCAAAGACAGAGGAGACCTTGACAGAACCTCAAAAGGAGATGAAGGATTCCTCTACTAATCCTAAGATTCAAGCTTTTAGAAGAGAGTTGGAAGAAATTACCCTAAAGCATTTAGGGAATATCCCTGAAAACAACACTACCAGTACTCCCAGAGCTCAAAATCTTTCACAAGCCTGAGACAGGAATTTTTGATGAGGCATCTTATGATGAGGAAGGTGTGATAACTGATTTAAACAGTCTTCCAACAGAAATTGAAGTTAGTCCTACTCCTACACTTAGGATTCATAGTATTCACCCAAAAAGTCAAATACTTGGTGATCCTAAGTCAGCTGTGCAAACTAGGAGTAAAGTGCAGCAAAAATCAGGAGCTCATGCTCTTCTCAGCTATATTCAAAAGCAGCAAAAGAAAACAGATCACAAAGTCAAAACATTGTTTGTTTGCCTGCTTTCTATGCTCAGGAGGAACCTAAAAAGATTGTTGATCGCTCTACAAGTGAAGTTGGGTTCAAGCCATGCAGAAGAATTTTTACGTTCAGCTACAACAAGTATGGGTTCTTGTAGATCTACCTCATGGAATGAAGGTGATTGTTACAAAGTGGGTCTACAGAAATAAAGAGATAATAGAGGCGTGGTTGTGAGGAATAAGGCACGATTGGCTGGTCCCAAGGGTACAACACAGGAAAGAGGTTATTATTGGACGTATAATGAGGTTTTTGTCTGTGGCAAGATAGAAGCTATCAGGTTATTTTTAGCTTTGCTCATTTTGGGGTTCATCGTATACCAATATGGATGTAATGAGTGCTCCTTTTATTATGGCACTATAGATGAAGAGGTTTATGTCTCACAACCTCTTGGTTTTGTTGATCCTGATCATCCTAAGAAGGTTTATAAGGTAGTCAAAGCTTTGTATGGACTGCATCAAGCTCCTAAACCTTGGTATGCTACTTTATCAAGATTCCTAGAGAAGCATGGATACAAGAGGGGCACAATTGACAAGACTTTATTTATTAAAAGGGACAAAGAAGGATATCATGCTGGTTCAAGTGTATGTTGATGATATCATTTTTGGTTCTACCAACAAGTCTTGGTGTGATGATGTTTGAAAGCCTTAATGAAATGACAGATTTTAGATAGTTCTTTGGTTGTGAACTCACATTTTTTCTTAGATTGCAAGTCAAAAGAACACGGCAGGGATCTTTATATTCAAGACAAGTATTGTAGCGGAGATACTCAAGAAATTTGATCTGTAAATGTGAAGCTGCAATAACCACCATGGAGACCAAGGTGGCTCTGACAAAGGATGAGGAAGCTATTGATGTGGATGTACACTTGTATAGATCCATGTAGGTTCCCTCATGTATTTAACTGCCTCTAGACCTGATATAATGTATGCAGTATGTGTTTGTTCTCGTTTTTAGGTCACTCCCAAGACTTCACATTCTCGATATGTGAAGAAGTATTTTCTAGTACCTTAAGGGCAAACCAAACTGCGGCTTATGGTATATCCAAGGGACTCACCCTTTGACTCGAAGCTTTCTGATAGTTGATTATGGTACTGGGTCCAACCTTGACAGGAAAATCTCACAACAGGATGGTTGTCAATTTCTTGGCAAGACTTATCTGATGGCAACCAATGACAACGAAAAAGACCATAGTGCTACTCTTCAACAATGAGCGCATTGTAGCTTTGCTGCAAATTGTCTGGCTAAGTATTGTGGGTTCAAAATCATATTGTTGGGACTATGGTTGCAATTTCGTGATGAATACCAAATTCCACATTGAAATTTGAAAGCACAAATCGCATTGTAAAGAACCCAGTATATCTTTCCAAGACAAAGCACATCGAGATCCGGTCACCATTTTATAAGAGAATTGTTATGAGAGAAGCTTATTAGTGTGAGAAAATCCCACAGACCTAAATGTAGCTGGGACCTTATTGACTAGAAACCTTTTTGATGGACCACGGTTTAATTACTTGGTGGTTAGTATTTAGTGGATAAACCATAGCTACATTTAGGGATTAATTCTGGTAATTAAGTAGGATTAATTCTGGTAGTTTAGTAGGATTAATTCTGGTAGTTAAGTAGGATTAATTCTGGTAGTTAAGTAGGATTAATTCTGGTAGTTAAGTAATATTAATTCGGGTAGTTAATTTCAATTAATTCTGTCTATACAAACTTCTGCAGCATGTTTTTCTTTGTTTTAGATTACTTCTTACAGGAATAGCATGGATTTACATACGTAAGGCAGGTGTGCTAAGGTCTTTGTTTTGTATGTCTTCAATAAATACTTAATTCTGGTTGAAAAAGAGTTAATTCAGGTTGAAACATAATTAATTTTGGTTGACCAAAGTTAAGTCTGGTAGTGTAAATTTTAATACTGGTAGGTTATTGTTAGTACTGGTTGCGGGAAAATTGACTTTCTTCTGCTTTAACATTGTTCAAATGTTACCGTTATAGATTTTTATGGCGCTATTGTCGTTAACTGAGAAGCTATATATAGATAAAGTTTGATTTCTCTTTCATACTTATCTTTTTATTGTTCTCTCCTCTTCACAAAGTAAAAATCTTCTTTATTTTTATAACGAATACAGTCAATTGTCTTGTTACCAGCATCTAAAACCTCACTCGCATCTAAACCCACGCACACATCCATACCTTTTATTGATACTTACGAATCATGGCCCAATTAAAATATTATGACAAACACAATCAAGTGGGGTTTTTACGCAAGCCTGACGAAAGTGCAGGATTTGCAAAGATAGTGGATTTTCTCCGAGGTTCCAACCTCAGGTATGCTTTAACTACTAATCCAACAATCTATGATTCCCGAGTCAAACAGTTTTGGCAGACTGCTACTGCCAACACTATTGCTGATGGGACTCTAGAATTACATGCAACTATTGATACCACTGAGGCATCTATTAGAGATAAACTTCAATTAGCAGATACTTCATGGATTACAATGTTGCCAAATAATGAGATTTTTGAGGGAATGGGGCAAATGGGGTATCCTACTGACGGATCTTTTACCTTTTGGAAAAGCTTTTTCACACCCCAATAGAGGTTTTTAGTCTACCATCTTTTGCATTGTATAAGCTCTAAAAGTGGTGGATGGGATTAATTTGGTAGCAATATTGCTACTGATTTGATTTGTCTATCCACTGGCAGAGTTTATAACTTTTCAAAACTAATTTTTGATGGCATGGTGGCAAACTTGAAAAGCAAAACAAAGTTTTTGATGTATCCTCGTTTTCTGCAACTGATTTTGGATATTCAACCGGAAAACAAACACCCTTATCTAGCTGTAACTCTGACCAGAAAGATTTTTGGGAATATAAAAAGGGGTTTTAGAGGGGCACCAAGACCTTTGTTGCCTGCTATGCTGCTTGTTGCTACTACTAATCCAAGTATAGGTCAAGGACATCCTGATGTGGCTCAATCTCAACCATCATCATCTACAATTCCAGTACAATCTCTACCAACTATACCTGCTCCTATCCCTACACCTACTCCTACTCCTATCCCTACACCTACACCTACACCTACACCTATCCCTGAAACTGACCCTGAACCTTTGGAGCATACATTTGAGGAACCATCTCCAGCACAACAACACTTCTTACCCCTATAAGTGCATGCCTAAGGACAGATGACTGTGGATGATTTGATTCGATTAGTTCCTTAGTTAGTGACAAGAATTGATAGTCTGGAAATAGATCTCAAGCAAACAAAGCTGACAATGGGGAGTGCTATTGTGAAGTTGGTCAAGAAGGTGAAGAAGTTGGAAGGTATTTTGAAAAGAAGAAATGTGGACTTATCAGTCTCTAAAGAGGAAGAACCTGAGGCTTAGGGGAGGAAAAGTCAAGATGATCCTCTAGTTTCTTTGGTACAAGGGCTGGTTACTCCTTCTAAGACTACTGTCAATGCTTCAGGGGAGGAACAAGTTGAATACATAAGTCCTACTACATTAGAAGCAGCTAAAACTCTTTCCAGGGTTGCTTCTCAAAAGCCAAAGTCAATAGATAAGGGAAGGAGGTATAAGAGAAGAAAAAAGTCTAAGGGAAAGAAGGTTGTCACTAGTTTGGATTTTCAAGAAGATGTTAGTACTGGGTATGCTGAAGGAGTTAATACTGGCAGTACTAAATTTAGTACTGTTAGTGGACAAGTTAGTACTGACAGTACTAAAAAGTTCATTCATTCCCCTGATAAAGGCTAAAGAGAAGGAAAAGCTTCGATGATCATTGAAGAAGCTCCTAAGAAGACTAAGGAACAACTTCTACAGGAGGAAGCTAGTCTTGCTAAAGCTATCAGATTGGATACTTTATAGAAAGAAGAAGAGGCTAAACAAGTACACTTGGATTCTCTCTTAGCACAAAGACTTGCAGAAGAAGAAGAATTAAATGAGCAACAAAAGAAAAGAAGAAGTTTCAATTTGAAGCTCAGAATTACACGGATAAAGCTGGGGTCTTATTAGAGCAAAGATTGTAATGCTAATGCAGAGTTGTCAAAGAGTGTGCTAGGAAGTAAACTTACCCCAAGGAGAAGACTTTGCAAAGAAGATGGTTGAACTAGTAAATCAAAGGAAGAAACACTTTGCAGAGGAAAGAGCAGAGCAAAAAGAAATAGCCCATGACCCAATACAGATGAAGAATATATATGATGAACTACTGGATGAATCAAGGGACATGGAAGATTGTCCTCAGCTGAAGACTTAAGTTTGAAGAAGTAAAAGAAGAATTTGATAGCTGGTGAAGCAGGGTTGAATCTTTTCACCTATAAAAATTTGAAGCTACATAAGATGTCTAAAAGATTTGGTAAGAAACTTCAAACAAAGAACTTCTAAAAGACAAAGGAGTGATGAAGCAAAAAGGTGACGAGTTACAAGATGGACTAGAAAGAGGAGGAAACAGATAGCTAGGAAAGGATTACATTTTGACAAGACTGATGAGGATGAATCTGAAGCTAGTAAAGATGCTGATCCTATTTCAGGTACAGATATTCCTATTCATCCTGTTGGTGTGGCTATAAAACCCCCAAGTATAGCTACTTATAAGATCATCAAGCAAGGAGAGAAAGGTGTGTACCAAATTGTTAGGGAAGATGAAACTGATATAGTGTACATAAATTTTGGAGCTATGCTAAAGGATATAACTAGGGATGATCTTACTGAATTATATAGGATTGTCATGAATAGATATGGTATGAATAGACCAGAGGATGAGTTTGAAAAGATACTTTGGGAATATTTAAAGAATATGTTTGAGCCACCCCTTAGTACAGATCCTATTTGGAGTTTATTAGGTCAACAAAGGATCATAAGTTGGAGATATTATGATACCTGCAGAGTACACTGTTTGAACTTGGAGTCATGAAATATATATGCTAATTGAAGAAATATCCTTTATCTGCTGAGGTATGCAAAGCTATGCTAGATAAGAAACTTCAAGGAGGAAAACCAGATGAGGATTGCTACAAAATGTTAAAAATGATGGAAAAGCAAGCTGGCATTAGGAAGTAGTGAAGATTGATGAGTTAGAAATCTAGGATGGAGATAAGAAGAATAACACTTGGTGGAGGTGCTATGCACTATTCACAACGAAGGTTATAGTTCACCATGTCTAACAGACATAAGGACTGACTAGTCCAGGAGCAAACGGCTCTTGGTAAAGACTTCTCAAATCCGTTAATGGCTGACAATTTGCCAAAAAATTGTATGGTTATCAACTCACCATATCTGGTTAGTAAAGAGTTGGCTAGCCACTGTTAGGGATTGTGGTTAAGGCTTGTTGGAAAAACCATAACTAGTCTATTAAGATTTGGCTTATGGTAAAGACAAATTGCAAATCTATATTAGATGGTTGACACTTTACCAAAAAGTAGATGGTACATCAACTCACTAAGTTTCATGTACAAAGAGTTGATATGGTAATCAGTCCACCATGGAATTTACCTTTTCTAGGTGCCAAAGGATTGACCTAATTCCCCTGAGCAACGGCTTACAGGTAAAGGCATATTCAAATCCTTTATGGCTTATAATGGTTTGCAAAAACCATATGTAGTCAAAACTCTCCAATGTTTTCATGTACTGAGAGTTAAAATGGTTTTTAGTTGACCATGGACATGCACCTTTCTGGTGGCTAAGGATTTGACTACTCGATAAATGGCTAAACTGTAAAGAGACATCAAATCCATTTAAAGTTTCAATGATTCACCTCTCATAGGAGTTAACACACCTGGAAGTGATGAGAATAGTCTGAAACTATATGATTTGATGTACATATAGTCAATGTTGCTGATATGAGATTGCTGAAGAAGCCTTTAAAGTATGCTGCAAAGATCAAAAAGAGGTGATTTGAAGAATTGCAGATCAAGAATAAGTCAAAGAGTTTTATTTACAGCATCCTTAGGAAGTTTAAATTGAACACATTTGAAGAAACTTGAAGTTCACAAGTAAAGATCAAGTTAGGAGAGGATTGTTGGGAAATAGATTGTAAAAGACTTAATTCTGGTAGTATAACAGTTAAGTCTGGTAGTATTAGTTAGTTCTGGCAGTACTAAGTTAATACTGGCAGTACTAACTTAAGCCTGGCAGTACTAAAGTTAGTACTGGTAGAGTAGCAATACTATAGTTAGTACTGGTCGTTCTTTAGTTAATTATGTTTTAGTTAAGTCTGTTTATGTAACAGAATAGTAATAGTTATCTTAGAGATATCTTAGGAGATATCTTAGGAAAGGATATGCATTATCCTTTCACACGTTTGTAAAGCCCATTAGGGTTTCCTTGGTGTATAAAAGGAACCCTATGGCATAATGTTTAGTACAAGATTGAAATAGCATTCTAATAGAAATCAATAGCAATATACGAAGTTAGTTTACAATTGTTCTTCTTAGTACTTGTGTTAAGATTCCGCATTAACACATAGTATTCATAGTCATTGTCTCTCACATAGTTGATTTGGATTTATTCAAGTTAGCTATTGTCTTATAAAGGCTAATCAGATCCAAGACTTTGGACCTACATTTCTCTTTGCATTTTTTCTAGTTCAGCCTTTTCTTCTTCATGTAACCTCATAGCCAGCTCTTCATCCATCTGAATCTGAGCCTTTCTTGGGTTCTTTGGAGGCTTTTCAGGCTCTTGCATAATGTCTTTGCCTTTATCTTTTGGATCATTAGTTGGAAGAATTTTTGTTGATCTAGCAGTTTCTTCCACATCTCTGAAAGCAACTCATTTTTCCTTAGCTTTCTCACTTCTCATCTTTATAAGTGTTTGAGCAATGGTAAGATCCTCATCTTTAAATGCAGTTGTAGTAGTTGTTAGAGGTGTTCTTGGTTCAACAGTACTAATAGATACACCAACAGTAGTAACTGATGCACTAGCAGCACTAACTCCAGTAGTAGCAGTTTTAACTGCACCACCAGCATTAACTGTATCTCCTTCAACATTCTCCATTTCTTCATTCACCATATCATCAATAGCATCAAAGTCATCATCAAAATCACTTTCTTCAAACATTGACCTTGTCTTTAAATTCCTCCCCTGTTTGGATACATTCTCCTTATCTAAACTCTTTCTCTTAGAGGTACCAATCTTGAAGAGTTTCATCCCTGGAGTTCTTGCCCTTTGCTTCTTTTCCAATCTTTTGAATTTATTTTTTAACTTTTTGATCACTAAATCTTAAGTAGTGTTTGATGTTTCCAAGGCAAGAACCTTGTTTGAAAATTTTGTACAAATAGCAATTAATTCATTTATGTTAGGTCTACCCTCATTACTTCTAAGTGTGTGACCTCCTGAGAGAGGTGAATCATGGGGTGTTGGTGGTACAAAATCCATCAAATCATCTTAATGTTCCATACTGTCCTCCCTACTTTTAGATGTGTTAACTTTTGAGAGAGGTGGGTCACGAGACTATTTAGATGCAGTCTCAAACCTAGTCTGAGCATCTGCATCCCCTAATGTGGTATCTTGGCACCTGGGTCTACTACCTGAACCAGTTCCTTGAGGAGATGGTTCATTAAGTGTTGTCGTAGATCGGGTCTTATGGATGTTACCACTTTCTTGCTCTGCCTCTAAGCTAGTAGCAGTAGTGGCAGCCCTAACCACTCTTTCATCCTCTCCTGTATAGACAGCCTCATCACCAACCTTCTTAGGGGACCACTAGACTGAGGAATCTCAGTGTCCCAACCTCTTTTGGCTCACCTAGGTGTGTGAGTCTTTTGGGGTTGTGCTACAATAGTAGTAACTTGTTCTTCATGAGAGGGTGGAGCAATTAACGATGGTGGTTGGGGTTCAAAGGGTTGTTCTGAACCTTTACCCTCAACTACTTGTGGTACCAACATAGATGCAAACAATGGAGTAACTGTCCCTGAAAAATCTTTATTTTGTATTTTCATATTAGTGAAAACCTTTTTAGTATGTATAGGTGTAACATAAACATCATTAAAAGGTTCTGCAAGAGCAATCTGATTGTTCAAAAACAGTTGTAAAAACCTTAGATACATTAAAGACGTGATAGTTCTTAGGATCGTAGTTTGTGATATTCTCAATCTTAGTTTCTACTATAGTTGTCTTGGATCTATCCAACACAACTAAGCTTTAACAAGCTAAATAAGATATGTTTAGAAGGGATCAACAAATGGTATCAGAGCTTGTTGAGAAATTTTGAATAAGAAGAACTCTAACTCTACTCAAGATCTGTTAGTCAAAGAAAAGATGGAGTCACAATCAGAAACTTCCCAAACGATGTCTGCACTAAAACTTCTAGTACTCAAAACTAGGGAATATGATCTATGGAGCATGAGGATGGAATAATACCTTACTTTCACTGATTATGCCCTTTGGGAGGTAATAGTAAATGGTGATTTAGTTTCACCAGTTGCATCAGCTAGTGTTGGTGCTGAAGGTCCTATTTCTCCTAAAACTGCTGAACAAAAGCTAGCAAGTAAAAATGAACTAAATGCAAAAAGCACTCTTATGCTAGCCATTCCTGATGAGCACCTACTGAAGTTTCATGCCTGCAAAGATGCAAAGTCCCTATGGGAAGCTATCAAGAATAGGTTTGGAGGCAACAAGGAATCAAAGAAGATGCAGAAGACCATTCTCAAGCAAAATTATGAAAACTTTGCTGCATCAAGTCAAGAAGGACTGGATAAAACCTTTGATAAGTTTCAAAAGCTCATTAGTCAACTTGAAATTCATGGTGAAGTTATCTCTCAAGAGGATGCAAATCTGAAGTTTTTGAGAAGTTTACCATCAGCTTGGAACAATATTGCTTTAATC
>BQNB010126690.1:7387-19559 GCA_026074375.1 Tanacetum coccineum | reverse complement strand
GTGCCCACTTTGCCCTTAACAACATATTTTTGTGACTTGTATGCTGTATTTCTTGAAAAGGGTCTAGTTACAGGTGAACTTTGTTTTGAAAAACATTGCTTTGGACTTTTAAAATTCACTTGAGAAGTCTGGTTTGAGACTGGTCTATTTACTCTAGCAGTATTAACCTGTACACTACCAGAATTAATATTTTGCTTGCCAGTATTAAATCTAGAACTACCAGACTTAATTTGAGTACCCGACTTAACATGCATATTGTCAGAATTAACATGTTGCTTGCCAGTATTAAATCTAGAACTACCAGACTTAATATGAATGCCAGCTGAAGTAACAGAAAACTACATCTACCCTAGCAGTATTAACACTTACTCTAGCAGTATTAACATTTACTCTAGCAGTATTAACATTTACCCTACCAGTATTAATAGTTCTGCTATTAGTACTAAGGTTGGGTCGAAAGTTACTTAGTTGTACAGGTCTGGGAGTGAACTGATTTGCTTTATTCACCCTGTCAGTGTTAGTCCAGGTTGGTGTGGTTTGCCTAACATCAGCATGAACCACCCTTTTGCTCTTAAGAGCATCTTCTCTTGCCATCTTCTTCTCATAATAGTCACAGTCCTTAATCAAGTGACTAAGACTTCCACACACAAAACATGTTTTTCTTTGAAAAGAATATCCTGCACCTAATTCCCTTTCCATTTGTTGATTCCAATTCTGTCTGCTATTAGTATTAATGGGTGAGGGAGTCTGTGGTGTTCTAAGTGGTTGCCTAGGAGGTTTTACATGCTGTGCACAACTAGGGACAACTGTTTGTTTGGGTTGAGACACTTGTGGTTGAGTCTTTGGGGTGGCAATGGTAACCTGCTCAGTAGAAGGTGTAGGGATTTGGTCATCATTGACTGAATGGTCAGTTACAGCTCCTAACTCCCCATCACTGTCATTGGATTGACAGGTTGAGTAAGCAGTGGAACTTGTAGCTGACTCAGTAGGACTAGGACATTGAGGTTGAGGTCCATATTTGCCATACACATACAGAGAATCATCTATGTCCTCCTGTTCCCTAGGGGTATAATCACCATTAAGAGGATGGGGGACACCTTTATATTCTACCTGTTTAAATCTGCTGTATAGTGGGATATCATTATATCCTGCATCTGTTTCCTTTAAAGCAAAAATACCTCTATCCATTTCTTCCTCATATCCAAGAACCTCAGCATTTGATTTTACACTATATCCTAAACCAATCTTAACAGTTGAGCTCATCCCACAATTAACTAGCTTCCAAAGATTTTTAGAAGATGCAGACCAAGAGAGTACAAACAATTTTTTTGTAAAACATCTTTGTCCTTAACAGCTTTCATTCCTATTCTTCTATACTTTTTCAGCTTTTCATCTTTTTCAAAAATTTGATAGCATAAAATATAATTTTACATTAGGCATTTGCTGTTTGAGGGCTTTAAGTTGAGATTCAAGTTTCTTAACAGCTAACTTATGAGCAACTAAGGCAGCTTCTTGGTCACCAAATTCAGATTGCAATTCATCATACTTAGCTTGAAGAGCATTATATGAATCTAAACACAATTTAGAGCACATTGATACCTCATTGTTCACAGTGAAAGCCATTAGAGCATGATTGAGTTCCTCATCTTCAGTCTGCTCTACCCAATTGATCTGACCTTCATCAATAGTCATCAAAGCTTCCTTTTCAGTTCTCACTGGCTTGAAATCCTGACCTCTACCTGCTTCCTGTTTACTACCATCCTTTGAACTTTTAAACTTGCACTCCCTTGCAAAATGCCCAGTATTGTGGCAATTGAAACATTCAACTTTTCTCTTATCAAATGCCACATGCATTTTTCCATCTACTCTTGGCCTTCTGCCTGTCTTCTTGTAGAACTTCTTAATCTTTATGGCAGTCATAGCAATCTGCCAATTTATATCCATTTCTTCCAAATCCAGATCATCAATTTGATCTAGATCTTCATGTATCAAATCCACATCATCAGCATTTGTGGCTAGAAAAGAATGGATAACTTCATCAGCAAGACCAGGAGTAGCAGTTTGTTTTGCTTTGGAGGAGGAAGTTGTATAAGAACTATAACTTCCTGAGTTGTGACTTGGCTTATGCTTGCTAGAAGAGGCTTTGGCTTGTGATAGAAAAGCCACATTATCAGTTGTTAGAGAAGAAGATGATGTCTTTTGGATATCTTGTTCAAAGACACTCAGATTATTGTATAAATCATCTATTGACAGTGTGTCAATATTCTTCTTTGTTCTCATTGTCATGGCTAGACTGTCCCATGCAGGAGGAAGGGACCTCAAAAACTTGTGATTTGCATCTTCATCTGTCACACCAGCACCAAGGGCATCCAACTGTGATAGGAGTTTTTGGAACCTATCATACCCTTTCTCCAAGCTTTCCTTAGAGGAGATAGTAAATGCCTCAAACTGTTGTTTTAAAACAGCTTTTTGCATTTTCTTTGAGTTCGCATTACCACCAAACCTTGTCTTGATAGCTGCCCAAATCTCTTTGGCATCATCCATGCCATGAAAACGTCTGAGATGATCTTTTGGAACAGCCATTAACAATAGTGTTCTAGCTTTCCTTTCTTTCTCATCAGCAAACTGTTCTTCCTGTGTGGCTGGAGGAAGAACCCTGTATACACCATCCTTACCTTTGGTGACTCGCTTCTTTGAGTTCCCATTCTGAATCACTTTCCAGACCTCATTATCTATATACTCAAGATAATGTTCCATCTCCATCGCCCACGTATCATAATCATCTTTTTGGAGGACGGGCAGTTTAATGTTTGAAAGTGTATTTGTGGTGATTATTTGTGGTGGTTTAGCAGGAGCATCTCCTTTGTTGGTTGCTGGTTCAGATCCATCCAAAGATGCATCATCATGAAGAGAAAGTTCCTCATCATCATGAAGAGAAAAATTATCGTTTGCAGGTTGAGACATGATTATTTGATTTGGTGGAATAAAAGGTTTTGATCTATGTTCAATCTTGTGCAAAGTCCCTTTAGTGGCTCTGATACCACTTGTAGGTCCTTATAAACAGGATCTGAATGAGCCTTGAATGACTATAAGAGACAATGACTGTGAATATAAATATTGACGCGGAATATCAATACTTATACCAAGACGAACACAAGAACAAATACTAAAATTGCTATTACTATTATTATTTGATTGTAAATACTCAATCAACTGATATTTTTACAATACTATACTATGTTCCTTTTATAGGCTTAAGGAACCCTAAACGCGTTAAGAGATAATGCTTATCTCTTCCTAAATCAACGCTAATTGATAACTATTACTAAAATTACAACAGACTTAAAAGTCTGACCAAACAGTATTAACTTTAATACTGCCAAACGTAAGTTAATGCTAGCAGACTTAACTTGCTCTACCAGACTTAACTTCTATACTAGCAGTACTAACTATAACTAACAGACTTAACTTTAATACTAACAGTATTAAGTCTGTTTACAATATTTTCCTAACACCTATCAATCTCACTCTTCTGATTCTAACTCCGCAAGTATCTTCTTGACAAATTTTATCAACTTCAATGCCATAGTATTCTCTTCTTCAGACTCTAACTTCAATTTCAGCATCTGCTTCAGTACTTCCTTTCTCAAAGGATACTTCTTCTCTACCAGCATATGGATGATTAAACCTGTGTCAGTCACTAAAGTATGTACTCCTGAAGAACTATGCAACTTCCAACTCACAATAATCCAATCTATCTGTGAACTCCAAAACACATCTTTATCATCTGGGTTGAACAAAACCATCAAATCTCCCCAAAGAACTCTGTCAAAACCTTCAGGCATCTCATCTTGGTATTTTTCCATTACCAGTTGATACACAGCATTTAGATCTTCTCTATCAAATATTGACAATACTGTCATCAAAGTACTAAAGTATCTTTTCTGTCCATTACTCCTAATCACCACATTTAGATTAATCTCCTCAAGGTGTTCAGCTTGATCAGATTGTGGTTTAGCTCCAAGACACTCTGTCTTCCATTCTTTGATAGGATATTTTCTGTCAAGAATCTCATAGTCCACTTCTTTTTCTTCATCCTGAGCTATAGTTAAATACAATCTCAGTTCATCATTCTCTTTGTCACTATCATCTTCAGAAGTGTTTTGAATATATCTTCTTTTCCTTGACTTCATCTTTTTCCTAGTACCAATTTTTCTTTTTCTAGTACTCTCTTCATCTTTAACTTCCTCCTGAACTTCTTCTTTGCTTTCTTCCTTGATCACTTCACTTTTAGATAAAACCCTTCATGGGATCAAATGACTCGAAAGCTCGCGCGGGAAACCTATATATTGTTTCCATCGATGGTTTCGGGTTATTTTAGATTCTATTGACCCGAAGGATCAAGAGGATAGACAATTAACTTGCCCAGCGGGAACGGTTTGCCTATCGCCGCATGCCTTTTGGCTATGTATGCCACCGGGCACGTTTCAACGTTGTATGATGGCTATCTTTCATGATATGATCGAAAAGAAATGGAAAGAAGTTGTTCTGGATGACTTCTCGGTCTTCGAAGATTCTTTCTCTAATGCCCTTTCCCATTGTGGAAAAATGTTTTTTTTTTTAAAGCTGGTTTTGTGGAAGACACCAATTTGTCCTTTAAATTGGGAGGAAAAGCATTTCATGGGTTAAGGTATGGCATTGTTTCTTGGATTACAAAATCTCTAAGTCGGGGAATTGATGTTGATCGTGAATAAGTTGAAGTTATAGCCAAACTCCCTCACGAAACTACTATCAAAGGTGTCGTAGCTTTCTTTGGGCATGCCGGTTTTTTACTGCGTTTAATACAAGACTTTTAAAAATTGACGTCAATGACCACTTGCTTGAAAAAGTGAATTCCATTTTTCTTCTCAAAAGAGTGTATCGAATCCTTAATACACTAAAAGAAAATTGAAAGCAGCTCTAATTTTGATTGCTCCCGAGGGGACTTGCACTTCGAACTCCATGTGTGATGCAAGCGACTTCTTTGCAATTGGGCAGTCTTGGGCAACGAGTAAGAACATAGCATTTCCAAACCTATTCACTATGCCAACAAGACAATGATCGAAGCTCAAGCACACTACACTACGACCGAAAAAGAGTTACTTGCCGTAGTATACGCTTTTGAGAAATTCCGGTCATATCTCGTTTTGTCCAAAAGCATAGTGTATACCGACCATTCTGCTATAAAGTATATCTTTGCTAAAAAGGATGCTAAGGCAAGACTGATGTGGTGGATCCTTTTGCTCCAAGAGTTCGATGTTGAAATCTGAGACAAAAAAGGAGAAGGAAAATCTTGCCGCGATCATCTCTTCCGACTTTGAGAAACCCTCACCATAATGATGTTCGAGAACAAGGAAATCACGTGGAAACATTTCATCAAAACTCTTGGATCGGTTGCTATTCGTGATGATAATACCCCATGGTTTGCAGATTTCGCAAATTACCATACGGGGAACTTCATTGTCAAAGGAATGTCGACCCAATAGAAAAACAAGTTTTTTAAAGATGTCAAACATTATTTCTGGGACGACCCCTTTCTATTCAAGATCTGTGCTGACCAAGTAATCAAGCGTTGTGTTTCGGGGCAAGAAGCTTTTGACTTATCAAGGCTTTGCACAGGTGGACCCACTGGGGGCACAATATCCGGTGCCAATTACACCGCTAAAAAGATCTTCGATTCAGGATTTTATTGGCCCACGATCTACAAGGATGCCCACGACTTTGTCACCCGATGTGACATTTGTCAACGTCAAGGCAAAATTTCACAACGTGATGAATGCCATCCAAAAACCTTACCAAGTTTGCGATATCTTTGACGTTTGGGGCATTGATTTTTATTGGGGGCCGTTCCCATCCTTCAAGAGGGAACAAATATTATACTCGTGAGTTGTCATTTCTTATCAAAAATTGGGTTGATAGCGAAAGCGCTCCCCTCCAATGATGCCCGAGTTGTTTGCATATTTCTTAAATTCTATCTTTCTCAAGATTTGGTGTTTGCCCCTCGTGCAATCATAAGTGATCGCGGAACCCATTTTTGCAATGACCAGTTTGCAAAGGTCATGCTTAAATACGGAGTCACTCATCATCTCTCCATCGCATATCACCCACAAACAAGTGGGCAAGTTGAGGTATCCAATCGTGGTTTGAAAAGAATTATTGAAAGGACCGTGGGCGAAAACCGTGCCTCTTGGTCGGACAAACTGGATGACGCTTTCTGGGCCTTCTGTACAGCTTACAAAACACCCATCGGGTGCCACTCCGTACAGCTTGTATATGGAATGGCTTTGTCATCTACCGATTGAGTTGGAGCTCAACAGCTTCTGGGCATTAAGCCTACAAATTTGATCTGAAAGAAACGGGGTGTATCACCGGAAAGTGTCAAACTCAAGTACTTAATGACTTCGTGATAATGCCCTACGAAAATTCTTTATTTACAAGGATGATTACAAAGAGAATCCATGACCTCCAAGATCAAAATCGCGTTTTCCAACGTCGAGTGATTCGAGTCTTCATCTTTAACTCTGATTGAAGATTTTTTCGGGAAGCTTAAGACCCATAGAGAGGACCATTCACTGTAAAACCTAAAGTTTTTCATATGGCACTGTCGTGTTATTTATCCCAAAACTCCGGGCAAAATTTCAAGTGAATGGTTATCGTTTGAAGCACTACTTTGGAGGGGATGTACCAACCGAGGTAGTCCCGGATCTCCAGACGTTCCCCATGGACCAATAAATTTGGGGACGGGTCAAGCATAGCGACCTTAAACAAGCGCTTCGTGGGAGGCACCCCATGCTTATCAGTAGCAGTATTATGTAGTATTGAATAAGTGTTTTTGTGTGAGGAGGCTTACCTTTTCCATTACCCGTGTTTCGTCAGTGTTTTATGTGTTTTGTGTTGTATGTCCAGGATTTCCCGGATTGTGAAGACTCTCGTGCTCGCAGTTTCACCCTTCATCCACGAGAGTTTCACATCCTCAGCTTCACTTTGGGAATCCAGTATCCAAATCTAATCGACTAACATTTTATGCTTTATGGCACACTTAATACGGCCTTAGATTTACGTTAGGATACCCCTTTTAAAACTCGAGGACATGTTTAGTTTAGTATGGGTGGGGATATTCGCTTTGAATTTTTGCTGCAGTCGTTGTTGTCAGATAATCCGTTTTTACCACCAATATTCTTCGCATATTATCAAAAAAAAAAGAAAAAAAAATTTCAAATTTTCAAAAAAAAGTAAGTGTTTTGTCGCAGTTTTGACTTTCCCAATGGGTAGAATGAGAATAAATTTTGACTCGATCGGGCGTGTTGAGCCCTAGCTTTTTTCCTTAACCATTTAATAAACGAAAGTTATTAGCTATGCTTTAGGCGGATCCTTTTATAGGGATTATAAATTGCGAAGAAATGAAAAATGATAGTGTTATTTACAGTAGGATGCTAAACAAGGGATTTATTTGGAATTCTTTAAATGCTTATAAGTGTAAACTTGTCGCTTTTTCTCCCGGAGGTCTTAAAATGACTAATAAAACATGCTTATTTTTGCCTTTAACTTTAAACCGAATTTTTTTTTCTAAAAAGAAGCTCTTTCGGAAACGAATATATTCATCCTTAGTTCAGCTTTATACTTGAGTTTCTAAAACGAAATTTTCTCTATTACGAAAAATATTTAAAAAAATAAAAAATATAAAAAAAAATAATAATAATAAATAAATAATATAAATTGTGGGCTGATAAAGGTTTACTGCAGCTCGTCGGCTCACAACCGATGTTGCAGTCTTCAAAACAAAGCCCATAGTGAGATAATAAATGCCAAAGTGCATTCGTAAGTGTTATCAATAAGAAACCGTCGTAAGACTAAGTCTACTTACATCTTGTCGAAGGCGTGGACGATTCCAGATGTTTGTAAGTCATGTAAATGATGGCGGTATTATAGTATGTAGATTATAGCAATAAATGAAAATTTAATAGTAAGATTTCCTTTTTCTAAACTCTACAGTATAATTTTTGAACTAAGAATTAACTTGCTTTAAGACCTTCAAAAGTTTATTGGTTTGACGTTGGTTGATTATTTCTTGGAATAGTCTCACCAATAGAGATCATTAAATTTTTGATGTTTGCGTGCTTTGATGTAATATTGTTATTTAGCGGTAAATCTAAAGAAATTCGGCAATAATAGGATGGGAGTATCCCGTTTTACATTGCGAAAAAAAATTCTACCTGTGGGGTCTCAACCTTGATAACCTAAGTCGAAACTCGGCTAGGATCTATCGAGAATATGCTGGTTTGGTGGGTGTCTAGTCTTTTCCCCAGTATTTCTGCAGAAAATATCGATTATGCACATTAAACTATGCTATGTTTAAAATTGTCGATCTAAAAATTGAAATTAAAATAAGACAATCACTCTCATTGAATAATTGTCAGGTAGCGTATGTTGACAAGTCATAGTTATAAGTAGTGTTAGCATCTTTACTTGTACTTAACGGTGATTTTGTTTTTACGCTTAGTTTGGGACTAGTGAAAAATCGGGGACGATGAATTTATCCATTCGGACATCCGTAGATTATTCTATGGGCGCTTCTCATTCTATGATCCCAGTGTTGATAAAATAAAGGAAGTCAAACAGGTAGTTAAGAAAAGAAAAAGGAAAATCCAAAAATATTAGGGATAGTTGGTGTAAATACAAAAAATGGTGAAACGGGACTTGTCGAAGCTATTGATTCTTTAGTTCCCCTTGACGAACACTTAGCTACTTTTCGAGGTTATTAGTCGAGGAGGATTGAGATTCTTGGTTTTCTTAAAGTGTTTACTTCATAACATTGCGTGAGGACACGGCAACATCTTAGTATGGGGGATTTTAATATGTGCTTAATTACACATATTTTATATCTACTAAAACGAGCTTAAATGACCAAAAACAGACAGAAATTGCCAAATATATGTTTGTTTTGCATTTGTATTGTGCAGGAAACGGATATCACACAAAAGGACGAAAAACAAAGCCAAAACAACAAAACTGACCACGGAATGGAAAAGTGTGTGAAGACAAAGCCAAATCGAAGCCAAAAGTCAATCATGTCAAAAAGTCATCAGAAAAGTCAAACAGTCAAAGTCAAAGTCAACCCCGACAAAATCAGAGTCAACTCCGAGAAACTGAAGCAGAAAAGACAACTTGAGGGACTGAATTTGCCAATTCCCAAAGTTATTTTACAAAGGATTGAAGACAAGGACTGAATTTGCAATTTATTCAAAATACAAGTATAGGGACTTAATCTGTCAAACCCCTATACTTGTATTAAACAAGGACTGATTTTGAAATAAGTGTTATAAGGTTGAGGGGGCATTTCTGCCAAACCCTCAACCTTGTAACATAACAAGGACGTTTGATGCAATAGCCAAATACACCATGAGGGACTAACCTTGCCATTTCCCAAAACTTTCATCCCTGTGACTTTTATAAACAAGTTTTCTTGCCAATTAGCCCCATAACCACTCACGGGTATTCCCACCTCCTTTTACCCTGCAACTCAAGAAAACCCATGGGTAATAACTCCCCCTCATCTCCACTACCACCTCTCCCAAGGAATTGAGGCCCAGCTGTGTAAATCACATATTTCGACAATGATAAAGGGCTAAGATCATGATCCGAATGCACACAAAGGGAAATCAAGGGCCATGATTTATTTTGAGGCTTCCTACTCACAAAACAAGCATACATTAGTGCTTTTTCCTCACAAAGAAAGCACACAAAAGAGAATGAAGTTCATGGGTTTTCGGCTATAAAACCCCCAACTTCATGGAAGAAAAAATTATTTTTTTTTCCTTTAAGTTTTACATATTTTCTTATGTAATTCAGTCTAATTAGCTTTTTTATTTCAGAATTGTACTCAAGCTTTTAGTTAATGAAAATTTGAAAGTTCTTCATAAATCTTGTCATAGTTTCTTTTATTTCAGCTTTTAATTGTTAAAATTTGATTTTAAAGTTTCTCAACATCTTATTTAACTGTTATAATCGAATTACTCAAGCTAAATTATAGCTTAGTGGTGATTTCGAGTTTAAGTCAAAAGTTTGACTTGAGAAAGTCAAATAAGCTATAAGCTGGAGTTCAGGTCAATTGTGGAAGGACCTATGGGTTTATGATTCAGAATTATGTTGGACTTAGGGGTTTGATAGGTTTAGTTTTAGGTTCCCTTATCTCTTGGACCAATTGTAAGTTTTTTTTTCTCAATTTTTAGTATAAATCTCTATTTACTTATTTAGTGCTTATCTTTGCTGTTTTATTGCTTAACTTAGATTAATCTTATCTGCTTATTATCTGTCTAAAGATATTTATGCTTAATTGAATGGACATTGCCTTAAATAAGCCTTAAAGAGCCAAATCTGAAAGTTAAAGGGGTGTTTGGTACAAGTTTCAAAATGGGTCAAAAAGGTTTTGAGATGGGTTGTGGTCACTCAGCCATCTTTGGCTGAGTGCATTTTGCTCATTTGAATTTGTTTATCTAATGTTGTAAGTAAAAAAGTGTAGTTTCAAGTTTACTTAAAGTTTTCTAAAAAACTGTTAAGTCAAAAACCTTTTTATCAGCTTATATGATTAAGCTGTTGTTAACAGCTTTTAACTCTAGTTTTTGAGTCAGTCTTAGTGTTAAAGTGTTGTTTTTAAAGTGTCTTTAGTTTTTCTTTGTCTTTAAGTCAAACTGTCAAAATTGTTAAGTCATATTTCAAGTCAATATTTTAGTGTAAAAACCCATTTTTAAATGTCAAAAATCAGCAGGTTTTAAACGATTTTAGAAGCTCAAATCTTGAGCATAAGCTCATTATAAGCTACTTAAAATCTGTTTAGGGTCTATTTTCAGTTTAGAGCTTATTGGGTGGCTTTTTAATAAGCCACAGATACCACCACTTTTTCCCTTGAAAACACCACAAACAGCCTTTTTCATAAGCACTTTCAAGTGCTTATTCTTGTTTCAAAATCCAATCTTTTGGCTTTTCCTTAGAGCTTGTTGGCCATTTAACAAAGTTGTGGGCCCCACTTGTCCCAAAGAACAGCTTAAGGGGCTTATTTTTAAGCTAAGAGTTGGCTTTTGGCTGTTTTTCAAACAGCCTTAAGCTCAAAAGCTCAATTAGCTTATTTGAGCTTGTGGCTTATTGCTTTTGCTTATTTCTTGTTGCATTAGGTGTATTAAATTAGTTTAGAAAGCTTTTTAGGAAATTTAGCTTATTTTGAGCTTTTTAGAGCTTATTTTCAAATCTGCCAAAAAGTCCCCTGGTGCAAAAGCCAGTTTTGACAGCCTCTTTAAGCTGTCATTAAGCTCACCATTTTCTTTCTAAAAAGCATTTTTAGAAAGCTTATAGGGTGTGCTTTAAGCCCCTATAAGCCCAGCCATTGGGTCTCACTTTAAGGGCTTAAAAATAAGCCCTAAAAGTGCCCCAAGGGCCTTTTTGGCCTGCAGCCCAAAGCCTTTGGCTTATTTGCTTATTCTGCTTATTTCTTTGTTTTAACTGGCTTATATTTGGTTGCATTAGCTTATTAGGTTAGGATAGATACTAGGCATGGCTTAATTTCCATTTTTATTTGCTCATTTGTTCAAAAAAAAAGCCAAAAAGTTAGGCATTTTATGCCTTAAGAAAAAAAAATAAGCCTTAAGCTTATTTAAGCCATTCTGTCACTTTTAAGCTCATTTTCCAGCTTATTTATAAGCTTTTACAAAAAGTCGTAGTTAAATAAAATGCTTAATAATAAGTGCTTAACAAGTTTGTAAAGAAAAATTTGAAAAAAAATAAAATAAAAGGGAAAGTGGGAAGTCAGGGGTGAGCTAGGGCTCAAACCCCTGACCTCGACCACTCTCAACCTTTTAACATAACACACACTACCGCTGCGCCCTTGGGTCTTTTTTGTTAGACCTTTGGGTGCTTTGGTACTTAAGGGCTTTTTAGCCCATTGCCCTTATAAGCTTTTCCAGCTTATTTTCAAGCTTATTTTCAAGCTTATTTGATAAGCTGGTTACTCCAGCTTATTTTTCATAGGACTGTTAAGCTTTTAGCTATTTTGTGTATTTTTTCTAGAATTTTTTATACACGTTTAGTATTTTTTATAATTTAATTTCTTTAAAAACTTTAAAAATCCATAAAAAATAAAATA
>BQNB010126689.1:0-19559 GCA_026074375.1 Tanacetum coccineum | reverse complement strand
TATAGGAATGTTGCCAGATAGTAGTTTCATGTAACTCTGTGTTTTAATTAGTATTTGGATAATTTGGAATTGTAAGACAGTTTTATTTTCTGATAAATAAAGATACTTGAGATTTGTTTTCATTCACATAACAACTGTTATTCTATATTTGCATGTTTAAATCCATGAATGATTTATCATTCTAAAAAATGTCCATTGTCGGTTAACAATATGGGAATATTGTTATGTAAGGCAAATGTTAGTGTTGGTTATATTCATTAAATATATGGATTGTTCCCACCAAACTCATATGTATTCACAAGGGATGCATATTGGATACCCCAACTTTCGAACATTTACTTTTGGATCCATGTCAAGAGTAAAATGTCGAAAATGGTTTAAAATCGTCCTTAGACTTGAGATACAAGCAAGTTCTGTATGTGTAGATATCACTTTGTGATTATAGCCAAACGCTGTCCTGAAACAAGGTAGTTATAAAACCTATTTTTCGGAGTGTATGTGAAGAAGCATCCACAACACTTGTCGTCAATAAAGGATTTGTTCCTCCACTTGATATGTGCAGAAAGATACCATTGGGCCCTCTCTAGATTTAATCAGATAAATGAATGGCCGTTCCCAAAGGATAATACAAGATGATTCTTGATTACATTTGGTATATCTGAATTATTTCTATAACGAGAAACATAATGTTAACGATATCTGTAACAAAAGGATGATTATAAAGCAAGAAATTTATAACCATGAAATAGCTAAGATGATTTTTAAAACTCTTATCTCATAATATTCCTAATGAAAAAATAATTGTGTGGGTTGCTAGACTTTGCCAATTATAGGTATTTCTCTGCTTGATGGGTTTTAAGGATTTCAAGGAGAAAATTGAAACAGCAGGAAGAGCAGCTCAGGAACTGTTACAACCGTGTGGCCAAGCATAAGGCACCCTGATGGTGATGTCTCTGGCCGTCTGAAGGGGAATTTAAATACCCCACCAACTTGACTCTTTTGGGCCGGAAGAGGTGGCTCCTGACCCATGGAATACAACTTTCTCTCCTTTAAATGCATAAAATCTTCAGCGTAACAGGGGGGCCCCCCCCAAAAAATTTTTTACTTGGTCATGCTTTGGGTTAGGCCATTGATTTTGGCAGCCCAAGAAGGTTTAGAGGCCGGTTATGAGCATGGGGTTGCAGGGAGGAGTCTTTCTGTAGTTGATGCTTATAACCCGGAGGTTGCCAGCGCAGATTATGTTAACGCGGTTAAGGCCTTTGAAGACGCACACTTCCCCTTGGTGGATCTATTGAAATCCAAAAGGATGCCGGATGAGAAGTTCTTGATTGCTTTCTCCAGGACGGACCCATCGCTGAACTCCGAAAGCTCTGCATTCCTACAACCGTGCATTGAGCCAGCCTTTCTATTCTCATTATCAGCCGAGATAAAACGGCCGTCGGGGAGACCTCCCTATCTTTCGCATTGATGAATGTGCATGCCCGTGCTGAGGGGGCCAAGAAGCATGCCGCGGCTCTTCGCCAACTGATGATGGAGATAGTCTTCGCGCCCTTGTCTTCCCAGACTTGGGTGGGTGAAGCTAGTATTTCTGCGGCCCCTCTCTCCGTTGATGATTATGCTGAAGAAGACACAGATGAAGCCTTGGGAAGTGTTGTTGCCGCCCCCCATCTTGAGCATTGTTTGGCCTATTAGATTTTAATTTATCATGCTATAACCGCATGTGGTCTGCAGTTGTATATAAACACTTTTAGAAACTTTTTTCATTTATTGTAATGTCGAGGCCGTATGTGGATATTAATGTTTGCGGCCTTATGTAATAGAACATTTGTTTTTTTACCGCGGCCATGTGTTGGCCTTTTTGTTGCGGTGTTTAGCTTATCATGTTAAACATGTTATCATAGGTGGACGCTGGTGCGTCCGTCTTTATTATACAAAGATTTTTTTACAGGTTATCATAATCCCTACCTTTTTAGTTATTACTAGTTGTACGTATCCGTATAGATAGTCTTGTGAATATTTGCCGGTTTATTCTCCCCGGGTGCCGGGTTTTCAATACCACATAAACACCCAAAGCTAATTTGAGGTTGCAATCCTTTTATTATCATGAATAATATTAATGTTGGAGCGTGGCTCCTTGCGTGCGCGTTCTTAATATTGATAAACATTGCAAAGTAATAATAATTTAGGACTTTAAAAACTGGTGAGGGGAGCTAACCCTACTTTTTCAATTATATTCAAAAGACATTACAAAATAAAGAGAAATTAACATACTGCCCTCCGGAGCATCATACGTACCGGGCGGGTGCTTACACTTCATGTATATAACACTTTTTAAGATTACAGATGTTCCATGTTCGCGGAAGTTCATTTCCTTTTTGATCCTTAAGCTTGTAGGCTCCCTTTCCTAATGACTCCGTAACTTCGTATGGTCCTTCCCATTTAGGGCCAAGTTTTCCTCCGTCCTTGGCGTGGCTTGCATCATTGCTACGGTAGACCATTTCCCCCGGCCTGAAGCTTGTGCTTCGAACTTTAGAGTTGTAGTACTTTTCCATCTTAGCTTTACTTTTTGCCTCTTGAATTGCTGCTTGTTCTCTTTTTTCTTCTATGAGGTCCAAGTTTATTCCCAGGGCTTCGTCATTCTTTGTCAGGTCCAATTCCACAGTCCGGAGTGTTGGCATGCCTATCTCTGCTGGTATGACTGCTTCCGTGCCATATGTAAGTGAAAACGGTGTCTCTTCATTGCTTGATTTGATCATGGTGCGGTGCGCCCATAGGACGTGTGAGAGTTCTCCTATCCAATCCTTGCTTCTTTCATCCAATCGAGCTTTGATTCCTTCTTCTAGACTCCTGTTTGCCCTTTCGACCAAGCTATTTGCTTGTTGGTGCTTCACGGAGGCAAAACACTGGCGGATACACAGTTTTTCGCACCAGTCTTTGAATAGATTATCACGGAACTGCTTTCCATTATCGGATACTTTTTCCCCTGGTAGGCCAAACCTGCAAACAATGTTGTCCCATACGAACTTCTTCACTTGATTGCCTGTGATAGTCGTAACAGGCTTTGCTTCAATCCATTTGGTGAAGTAGTCAACAGCTACGATCAAAAACTTGACTTTGCCTGGTCCCTCTGGGAAGGGTCAGGCTATGTCGATCCCTCATTTATAGAATGGCCACAGAGACGTAATGGGGGTTAAGTTTTGTTACGGATTTCTCAGAATGGGATGATGAACTTGGCAGTCATTACATTCCCTTATTAGTTTCCGCGCATCCGTATGCATTGTTGGCCAGTAATATCCCGTCCGGATGGCCTTGGCGACCACGGATCTAGGACCGGAGTGCATGCTACAGGATCCTTCGTGTATTTCTCTAAGGACATAGTTTGCTTGAAGTGGTCCGAGGCACCGGAGCCACGGTCCCAAGAAAGATTTCTTGTATAAAGTTTCATTGATAATGGTGTACCGGGATGCCTTGCGACGTACCACCCTGGCTTTCTTTTTGTCTTCCGAAAGGATTTCCTTTGTAAGGTATTCATATATGGGTGTCATTCATGTTTTCTCTTCCTCCTCCACTATAGCGAGGACTTCCTTCTCATGCATGGACTTTTCCTCTAATTCTTCCACAAGTACTTGCTTACTGAGGTGTGCGAAACTTGTAGACGCAATCTTGCTTAGGGCATCCGCCTTTTTGTTCTCGCTCCGCGGTACTTGTTTGATGGAGAATTCCTTGAAGTTACTTTCGAGCGTTTTTATTTTTTTCAAGTACTAAACCATACCTGACTCCTTTGCTACGTAAGAGCCATTGACCTGGTTTGCTACAAGGCGAGAGTCTACATTCGCTTGAAGGTTTTTAACGCCCATTTGTTCTGCGATCCGGAGATCGGCTATTAATGCTTCATATTCAGCCTCAATGTTGGTAGCCTCAAACCTAAACCTTATGGCGTACGTAAATTCAACTCCTTCCAGATTCGTCAATATCAGCCCGACTCCGAAACCATCTATAGAGGATGACCCATCTATAAACAAAGTTCATGGTTCCGGTAATTCTTCTGGCTCTGCCATAGGTTCGTCCGGGGATTCTTTATCCGGTCGCTCTACGATAAAATCTGTCAATATTTGCCCTTTATCGATGTCCTTAGCCTGTATTGGATGTTATATCCTTTCAGCTCAAATTTCCACTTTAGCATCCTCCTGTTGATTTCTGATTTTGACAATAATTGCTTTATTGACTGATCTGTAATTACAACAATTGTATGTACCTGGAAGTACCTTTTCAGCCGTCTGCTTGCGCTGAGCAAGGCTAATATCAATTTTTCCATGGGGGTGTAGTTGACCTCCGGCCTTCGTAAGGCACGGCTTACAAAGTACACTGGCAATTGCTTGCCTCCCCTTTCGGTCATTAAGACTGCGCTGATAGTTTCTTTGGCCGCGGCTAGGTACATGATTAGTTCTTCCTTTTCCTTTGGTGCAGTCAGCATTGGAAGTTCCGCTATGAGTTTCTTCATCTGTTTGAAGGCTACTTCGGCTTCCTGAGTCCATTGGAAATCGATTTTCTTTGTGCACTTCTTCAGGGTTTTGAAGAACGGCAGTGATTTTTCAGCTGATTTTGACAGAAATCTGTTTAAACTTGCGAGTTTCCCGTTCAGCTTTTGTACGTCCTTAAGGCATCCCGGAGACGGTAGGCTAAGGACCGCGTCTGCTTTATCTGGGCATACTTTCAGTACTTCAGCGTTTACTTTGTAGCCCAAAAACATCCCCTCCTGCATTCCGAAGGTGCACTTTTTTTTATTTAGCTTCATATTTATTTGCCGGAGAGTTTTGAATGTTTCTGCTATGTCTCGGATAATTTCCTCTTTCGTATGGCTTTTTATAACCAAGTCGTCGACATATACTTTCAGGTTACGTCCGATCTGCTTTTGGAATGCCCTGTCTACTAAGCGTTGATAGGTTGCCCCGGCATTCTTTAGGCCGAATGGCATCTTTGTGTAACAGAATATCCCTTGGTTGAATCATCAAGATGGCTAGGGGCTTGTCTTTTCCGGCCGTTTCCCCCTTTTTTGTGCCTTTGGCTTGTCGCTCTGCTTTAATTCTTTGATGAACTGCGACAATTTACCTGACTTGATCATCTCGTCTATCTGTTTCCTCAGCTGCATGCATTCGTCCGTGCTATGCCCCGTATCCGCGTGGAATTCACAATATTTGTTCGGATCCCTTTTTTTGCAGGAGTTATCATTGGTGGCGGAGCTTTGAATTTTCCTTTATTCTAGAGCAAAAATTTCTTTCGGGGTTTTCGTAAGGAGTGAAAACCTATCTGGCTTCCTATCCGATCTTTGCTTATTCTTGAATCCCTTTTTAAAGTTCGGTTTGTTTCCTCCTTCTGGCTGTTTCCACGGCGCGGGTGCTTTTTTCTGACTATGGCTGAATGCGGCAACTTCCCCTTGTAGAAAAGACGTAGTCACCCTGTACATTTCGTCCATTGACCTCGGAATTTTCTCGTATAAACACTTGATCGGCTCGGGATGGGTTATACCGTGAATGAATCCGAAGATCTTCATGCATTCCGGCGCTCCTTCCACATCCAGGATTTCTGCTTTGTATCTTTCCATAAAGTCCTCCGTGGATTCTCCATTTCTTTGCTTGATATGATGTATCTCTACCGGATCCTTGATGTGTTTTGTTTGCTGGAGATAATTTTCCCTGAATGCTGTTCTCAAATCTTCATAGTTGTTAATGGATTCCCTTGGGAGTTTGTCGAACCAGACTCTAGCGTTTCCGGTGAGCGTTGAGTTGAACATGTGACACCATGTTGGCATTGCCTACCTCTCTGTCTTTGCCGCAACCTGGAATAGCTTTAAATGATCTTCTGGATCCCCGCTTCCATCATATGTCTTGACGTGGCTGGGCATCCTTGCCCTTGGGAAATTGAAATGCCGGATACGAGGTGTGAAAGGGTTCCTTTCCTCACATGTCCAAGGCTGAGAGAGATCATCTTCGTGGGTGTTTGACCTGTGTCTTTTTGATTTAGACTTCCAGTGACCTCCTTTACTCTTCATTCTCTGAATATCCGCCAGTTTCCCAAGACGACGTGTCCCTATGATGATGCTTCCTTGGTTTCACCTCGATTTCCTTTTCGTGGGAACTCTGGTGGCGGCTATCAGAACGTGCAGATGCACTTCGTTCTTTTCCTCCTAACCTATTGAACACACCACCCTCCTTCCGCGTCCTGGCCTAGGTGAAGGTCTGTTTTGTTTGAGTCTTTTGAAGACACTGACAACCGGTGTCGTGCTTCGGGAGCGCCTATTTTCATGCCTCCTTTTTGTTCTGGCAGTTGGCGTCTTGGATTCGGAGTAATGCGACTCTTCATGATTTCTTTGATTTTTTCCGGTTTCGTAACCGTAGAGTAGGCGTGCTTTTACCGCATTAAGCTTATCTTGCAGCTCTTTTTCTTTTTGTATCTTTTCGGCAATGAGTGGCAGGTGGTAGTTTTTGTCGCACAATTCTCTTAGGACCTCGTCAGGCGTAGGCTCTTCGAGACGTTGTGGGCCACTTCTTCCCCTAGTGTTTCGCACGGCAGACGTGGGAATGGTTGGGGTGTGTTGTTCGTGAGTGCTCATGATGAGTATTTTAGAAAACGTGTTTACGTTCGGGTCCCACGGAAGGCGCCACTTGTTAGTACAAAATTGGAGTAGGGGTTAGAATAGGACTCAAATTATGTGTCGGGTCGAGTTCCCGAATGATTTGAGCGTTAGATCTTGTACTAGAGCAAGAGAAGTGATGATTTTCTGCACAATCAAATAAACCGTTAGCCTTGCCGTGGGGACGGACCCCACGGTTAAACTCCGGCGTGAAAGTAAGTAAACATGTAGAGAGAGAAAGTATGTGTATGTAGAGTGAGAAAATCGTACTGTTCATTGTGTTGTCAGAAGGTCCCTTTTTATAAGCGAACGAAATATTAGGGTTTCCTAATATTTTGTTTGTTTAGTTAATGACCGGAGTGGGTCCCTTGTCGGGCAAGGTTCCGCAATAACCGTGTGTACGGACGCGTGTGTTTTCCGTGGACGGAAGCATCTTAAAGTTAGGTCCGCATCCGTGCTGCTGTGTCCGGACCGTGACCAATGCAGGATTGGGTTTGGTTTCGGCCCATGACTGCTAAGTTGGGCCCAGAGGCCTAAGTGATAGTGTGACCCAAGCCCGAAGGCTTGGTATGCCTACTATACATCATCAAGAAACACAGGCCGTCTTAAAGCGTTGTATCTTCTCAACGTGTCACATAATGAGTTCACAAGTTCAATCCCACCATCTGTTGCAAATTTGCGCCAGCTAGAGTCATTAGATATGTCAAGGAACAAGCTAACTGGAAACATCCCATCTATGCTCGCCACCCTTCCGTTCCTTTCTTCCTTCAACGTGTCCTACAATCAATTGGAAGGAAGAATCCCAACAGGAAACCAATTTCAGACCTTTGAGGCAAATTCTTATGTAGGAAACAAGGGATTGTGTGGGTTTCCACTGAGTAGAACTTGTGATCGTTCGATTGTACCAGTAAGTGCAAGTAACAGGACATCTAGCGATCCATGTGATTGGCAGTCCATATACCACGGGATGGGACCTGGTGCAGGTTCATTGATTGTTATAGCGGTCTTGTACACTCTTTGCAAAGCCAATACTTCTAATACAAGTAGACGACTAAGCTAGTCATGATGATATGTCCATTGTTTGTTATCATTTGTTCGAGGAAAAGTTTTGTAATAAAATGAAACTAGTCTTTTGGATTTTCATTATACTTTAGTTTGCATGCGTACAGTGTGCAGTATAAAAAACGCAGACTGCAACCAACTATTGTAATTTAAGAAACAGAACTTGTTCTCTTATCCGTAAAACAAACTGCACTGGTGTATTTTCATACTTTTATGTAATATGAAAAACTAGACTAAAATAATACGTAGTGAAATAACTTTAGATAATGGTATATTTTCAAAATGTATATGCTCTAAAGATAAGATAACTGACACCTTTAAGCTTAATAGCTTAGTCAAAACATTATACGCTTTAAGCTCCTCATAAAAGCTTAGCGGAACACCCATCTAATAAGTGCTAGATTTTTTGGCTTAGTTAAGTAGAAACTCGCTAACGAATAACTAAGTGTAGGCGGTTTGTTTTATTGACTTAGGAGGGTGTTTGGCTAAGCTCCCCGATTCAAGGCATTATGCTTATTAGCTTATTTCTTCCTGATAATGATATAAGCTTTTGACATAAGCTTAACCAAACACTCAGAAGTGCTTAATAGCATTCCAAAGATACAATAAACTCTTAAACCCTTAAAATAAGTTTACCCAAACACCCCCTAGTTAAGTAGTAGTAACTTACTTGTAACAAGCAAGGCAAAATAAAAACAACAGAAACAGATAATAAAAAAAATCCCATTATAACTTATAAGTAATTACCGCTAGCAAAAGGATGCAGATCATATACAAGACGAGTTCAGGTTCAAGTTGACTTAGGGGGGTGTTTGGTAAGCTCTGAATCCGCATTATACCTATTAGCTTATTCCTTCCTGAAAACGATATAAGCCTCCTGACATAAGCTTAACCAAACACTTCAAAGTGCTTAATAGCTTTTTTAAGATACAATAAACTTTTAAGCCCTTAAAATAAGCTTACCCAAACACTTCCATAGTTAAGTAGCAACTTACTCGTAACAAGCAAGGCAAAATAGAATTAACAGCAACAGATAACAAAAACAATCCCAAAATAGTCATAATTATCACTAGCAAAAGGATGCAGATATATCAGTTATTTACAAACTAGTTCAGGTTCAAGTTGACGAAAAACATGTTACTCATTTGAACCTTTCTCCATAACAGGTCCATCTCGACTTCAGCAGGGGGCATGTTAGGATATTCAGCTCATTCTTTTGGTTCCTCGCTAACTACTTTCTCTGATTTGCCTGTATCTCCTGTCTGACTTGGCTTGTGATGGTGATTCGTGACTGCAAATAAAGTGACCGAGCCTGAACGGTGCCTTGTGTTAGCCTGTGTCTTATGGCAACAATTCCAATAACCACGCAAGTATGGGACGGCTGGAAAGATACAACACCTTGTTCAGATACAAACAATTACACACAAGTGACTGAAAACAAATCAAAAAGAAGTATTATATAAAAAATGTTTAAAATACCAATTATTAGTAGATTATATGATATAAAAATTATAATACATGTGAAACAGTTTTCGGGCTTGTTCCTGATGTAAATCAAATTTCTTATTCATCACATCCATTTAAACCCGTAAGAGATTACCAGAAAAACTAAATCGCCCATGAACCACCACCCCGCTAGTGTCTTGGAAGCTAAATGCCATTGATTAGAATTGCTCAGTGGAGTATTGGGTCACTTGGCTCTTGGAGGATCAGTTATTGGTTTAAGATTTAAGCGCAAGAAATGATATCAATGGAATCGAGAACTGCCAGAGGTATCCTTTTAAAAGGTCTAAAGAATCTTTAAAAGCCGAAACCATGCTAAACGTAACTTACAATTTCACAAAGATTCTACTCAAACAAGATTTGGATGTCGTTGGCAAGTTTGTGTCATTGAACTTGTCTAAATTCGTTGTTTCACAGGACAGATTCCTGAGAATAGTCACAAGCTGACAAGCTATGAAATTTTGATCTCTCAGAGAGCTTTCTTTTTTGGAATTCGCTCATTGAGACTCAAACAGAATCTATCTACCTTGTTTAAAACCTCAGACGCGACCTAAAAGGTTCTTATCTGGAACAATGTAAATATCTAAACTCAATTGGTGCCTATGGTTCTTGACATCATCTTTCCTAAATTTTGGAAGTTATTAAGCCATACCGATGTCACTTTACAGGTCCATTCGTAGATGACCTCCCCTTTGGAATTGATGCAGTAACTTTCGGTAATTTGGGCTAGCTTCAAACAATCTAGTCAGTGCTCCAATTCCAGATTTTTTGGCAAATATTAAGAGTTTGAGACAGTTATAAGAATCTCGCTTCTTGTGCAACTTGATTGGAACATTTCTTGAAAGGGGTCCTCCAAAGTTGCAGAGTTTACAGAGCTCTTGATTTAGTCACATTAACAGCCACCTTAGGCGGTTCTTTACCTGATTTTCGCATTCAATAACGAATCTAGCTTCAAAGTTTATTGCTGACGCAACACCAACTTTTTCAGAGGGCGATATCAGTAGGAAGAATACTGAAAATCCATGTAAAATTCACTCAACCTATTGTACATTGCACTCCCAACTTCCATCATTTACAAATGTGGTGCAAGAATCGAGCCCCATATTATCCTCTCGGATAATAAGCTCTTAACCAGTATGATCCCTTACTTCCTATTTCCATACTAAAAAAACGGACGAAAACGTAAAAAAACGGACGATAATCGTAAAAAACTACGAAAACGTAAAAAAAGAATGGCGAAAACGTACAAAACGTAAAACTAAAGACGAAATCGTTAAAAAAAGACAAATCGGACGAAAACTTAAAAAAAATAAACGAAAACGTAAACAAACGTACGAAAATGTAAAAAAACTTATAAAAACGGAAAAATATACGAGTCGTCGTGCTGCGCGATGTGTAGGTATGTGTTAGAGACTGAAATTATTGGTTTTTTTTGTTGAAAGTCGTAATATTGTAAAAGATTTTTTTTTCATTGTTGATTGATATATAAACTTAAACTTTTTTTAATTCGTTACTTTTCTCGTAATAGACGTTTTTAGTTGTTTATAAATTTATTTGGTTAGTTTATAATATTTGTTTTTTTTCGAATATGTGTTTATAATATTACAAAGGTAAATAGAGAATTAAGATAGAAACAACAACACTTGAACATGTATTCTAGCTTTGAAAAATGAAAAACACAAACACATGTTTCTTTAACCAAACGCGTTTTCCAAATTTTCAATTGTTTTATGGAGATGGAAACCCCCTTCCTTTTCTTCAAAACAAGAAACAGAAAACGATTGAAATGTTTTCCACTAATTGCAACCTAAGGTTTTCTGTAATCTGTTACCTAAGTATCATTTTCCTATATTCCCGAACACTTCATCATAATCTACTAGCACTATAGGGAAGGACTACATGAGAGGCTGTCATATAAAAGAATAAACTTTCCGATCTAATATCGTTGTTTTGATAAGTGCATCACCCAAGGAACGTAATATATAAGGGGGGCATAGATATGAGGGGTTGTGCCCCCCCGCAGCCCCCAAATTTTTTTGGCGTCATAGTTACCAGCCCAGCTTTCATTATACGTAAATAAAAAAGTGTTTTACATTTTGCCTCGCTAAAAACTTGGAAACTTCAAAACGTTCATAACATCTACAACTATAAACTCATCCTTCTCAGGCTTCAAACAAATATGCAAATCTTCATTAGAAAATCAAATATAACAAGAATTGAAAAGAGGACTTGATCACGTTAAAAGTATCTATTTTCTTTTTCCTTTTTTCATTTTTATTTTTTATACACTCTATTAATTTATTATTGTAGAATGTTACTTTGACCAGGTTTAGCTAATTCCAAGAAAGAATCATTTGCCAATGTTTTCCCTTATTCTTTAATCACACTAATCAAATTAAGTTCTCTCCCTTTTTCTATTTTCTGATGTTCTGTTCTGTGAGTTTAATTTTAATGTTTCACATCACTTAGTCCTTAAAAAGATAAAATATATGTAAACTGATGAATGCATATTGAAATCATTGAATGTTATAACTATACGTTTAAAAATGTATTAATTTGAATTCAGCAGCTTACATGGTAAAACTAATAACAATTATTCGTACTTCAAAAGAATAGAGAGCGATTCCGACAGAAAAATGCCAATTCGCTTTGCCACCGCTAACACAATATCCTCAAGTTCTATCCCTGGTAGCAACCGCGCTACCAATATTTGTGCTACTTTCTTTCTACTGGCGCAAATATTGTTTACTTATGATAAAAGAAAGTTTGTGAAAGACCCTCCCAAACATGTTTGTGGGGTGCAACACCGCTAACTGAATGAATTCCGGTAAGTCTGTTATGTAGGTTTATAATAGCCATACTAAAAATCTAAAACTTCACATGTACAGTATGTAAGAACAACTACATTGTTGTATACAACAATTGGGCATTTCATCAAACAAACAACCGCTGCTATATTAAATGATACTGCCATAATTTCCTAAATACATTTACCATACATTTAATATTAGGCTAATAAGCCTACTAAAAATCCATTTTTTTTCGATCCCAATAAATCTTTAAGACTTTAGGTAATCGCTTCCAAATACTAATATTTATGGTAAACAATAAGGTTTTCCCCATTACCCCGGAGATGTATACGGCCTAACTGAAGTATCCCATGACTGTTTCCGACCAACCCCGAACATGTGTACCTGGTGAGGTTTGAACGTGAGACCGCTTGTTAATACATCATATGCCTAACCACTAGGCCACTAGTTTAAGGTCCATTAGTTCACCATGAGTCTGCTTCAGTCTAATTATAAATGTTTTCTATGCAATTGGGCCGCCTTATAAAAAAACTCATATGGTATGGAAAAATAGGTTGAATAATATAGGGTTAATTGCCTATAAATGTATTATATTTGCCACTTTTTGTCATTGTGTGTAGAGTACTATTTTTTTTGCCATTGTGTCACCAAACTTTTGAATTCGTGCTATTGTGTGTATTTTGGGCTAATTTTTTTCAGTTTAAACCGAACAACCCGTAACCGAACGCGATCAAAACAACCCAAGAACTAAACAATAACATAGAAAAAAAATAAACAACAACCGAAGATAACCAAAATGAGATAAAAGGAAAGAGCACACAACAAAAAGCCGACGAAAATTATAGCGCGCTATACCCAACCTACAATAGTATGCACCTCACTTAAAAAAAATACTCTTTTGATACATGGGCCGAAAATCTTGAAAATGGATAAACTTAGCTGCAGCATCATCTAGGAAGCCTATTCCGAGATCTGCAACATGCGAGGCCCATAAACTTACTACATAGTTTTAATCTAAAAGCTAGCTATGTATGATTTGAACTGTACCAAGTTCGCGACTAAACAAAGAACTATCGTACGGATTGCCCTATATAAAGTGTCACAGAGTCAACACATCCATTTTTTGAAATGTTGCAGCGCTACTTTTCTTACTGAAAAATTACTTGAATTATTTCAATACTGTTTTTACTTAAACCTATGAATTTACTAATATTATTGTTGACGTTTTGCATGTATTATCACAGGTTATTATATTGCTAGCTGAGCATTGGGAGCATTCGAGTCGCGCGGATATAAATATTTTTGAAGGCTTTATGATTTGAGTACCATTCGACAAACGATTTAAAAATGTTTTCTATTGCATTGCAAATGAGACCTGTTGTAACTCTGATATTTTATAAAATTTATCGAATGGTTGACTTTTTAAAACGTCTCACTTAGAGTCGTATTCCGTAACTTGTACTTTATGCTATGAAGTAGCACCCCAAGTGGTATTCCGATGCGTTGTGATTTTGAGGGTGTTACATAGTCTGTTCCACATTCTTCTAATGTGGTACCTAGCCTCATTAAACCCCATGCTACACCCAATGAATTGACCACATACTGTAAGGTTCCATTTTTTACTTCCTAATTCAATAAGCTCTTCATTAAAGATGACAACATCATTCCCACTTTCGCTAACTTCAGTAGGAACATTTACCAACTTATTGTCTAATCTAGATGAATTCACAATATCAACTAATTTCATAACATCAGTATCAAAGACAGTGTTAATATAACTTGTTCCATCTTTTTGAATGTCAACATTTACCTTTTTTACCACTTCCTCACCCTTTTCATTCACTTCTTTTACACCTTAATTACTACTGTTAGCATTGTCATTACCTTCATTCACTGCCTCTACATGAACTATTATATGTGAGTAGTAACTTCCAATTCTTAAAAGATCGAAGAGATAATATGTTATAGGGCGATTGAAGTAACTGTTCTAGTTTGTATATGATTTTTCTAATATCGCACTTTTTATTACATACTTTGTATTAATTATAATTCGAGGTAAAAAATTGTGCCACATATGTTTAAAATACTTGGATTTGTCAGTGACTACAAAAACCTCCACCTTGACTGGGTTAAAATACTTAAATTTGTCGGTGACTACAAAAACCTCCACCTTGACTAGAACCCCCCAACAGCTTTACTTGATCCACCAACACCTTGACTAGAAACACCTGCAGATTTAGGTCCATTAAAATAAGTCTCTAAAGTATTTTTTTTTTCATGCTCAATGTACACATAAATAACCTTATGATTAGGGACATATTTTAACAACTCTAAAACATCAACATAACTCCCAAGTTGTAAAAGGACATATTCTAAGTTGGTTCTTGGTACTTTGAAATGGTATTACATCACATTTGTCCCACTATAACCTTACTTTTTCACGTTTTAATCAAGCACTGAGAACTCGTCTATATCGACCAAGTCAATGATGGATAAGTTACATAAAACGTATTCCTTACAGGTTTGGGAGTAAAAGATCCACCATGATGAACCTTCATAGAAAACAAATTCTAACTCTTTACATGAATAACGACAACATGTGTCAGTAAATGAATTATATTTGACATGACACTTTAAAGTTTGACCAAAAAATGACGCCGAAACTAAAAAGTAACTCAACCACGTACCATATCAATCTTAGGATCAATATCATCACAATCTTCACGCAAATACCATTGTTGCATTACTTGCACCATCGTCTCAAGATCAAAGATAAAATACCAGGTTTGCATGTGAACGTGAAAAAATCCAAACCTTTTTATGTTAAGTGGAAGTTGTTATGTCAGTAATATGTAAATTAAGAGTTTAAGGCCACATATAAGCATCAATCCTTTATTACGGTAGGTGGGAATGGAAAAGACGGTTTTACCCTTTCGTTTTTAGCACATGAAAGAAGTTTGAAAAATGGACTAAAGGTGTCATTATGTGCAAACCATAGGAACAAAATTTGATATTCAAACTTCTTCAAACTTCTTTCTCATGTATTTGATATTCAGTTGCTAAAAACATAAGGGTATGTAAGATTATGTACCGAAATATCAAATACAGGAGAAAGAAGTTTGAAGAATGGACTAAAGGTGTCATTATGTGCAAACCATAGGAACAAAAAACGTGGGTTTTGGTTGGATTGGTTCAAATACTCTTGTATTCTTAACCAATTCTACTAACCCGCTACTTTTATGCAACTGAATATCAAATACAGGAGAAAAACTTGGTACGTGGGTTATACCATTGCCAAAAAAGGTTGTGTATTTAAAGTGATGAACTTCCCTTCTAAAACACATAAGAAAAACATACATACGGACCCTTTTACTCTACCATACTCCACATTTTTCTGCTACAGCCATTGATTTGTGTTGATTCGGTTGCTAGCGAATATATACGTGTTGGCTGCATCAAATCCTAGGGCTTGTACGATTGTAGACTCGCAGCAAATATACGAGTTCGTATTAAGCTTAAAAGACATGAATCATTCCGTTTAGTTTTTTGTTCTTTTGATATTTTATTTCAAGTTATTCTGTTCCAAGAGTGTGTTGGCTACCATTTGGGTTAAACTGTCATTGGGCAGTTAGTTTTATTGTTCGGGATTTATAATAGTTGTTGTACTTATATTAAAACAATCTTTAAGCTTAATATACGATATGGATCACGGTGCTTCTGCTTCCATCACAAACCTCCGAATGATGAACCTAGAATTGGTTAAACTCGATGGGTTTTGTGAAAACTAGAAGGGGTTTGAATAGTTTTATCGTTTAAAATTAATCGTTTAAAACTTTATATTCGAGTATATAGTGAGATCAATCAATCACAACAAACATATAATTGAAAGACAATAAACGATATATAAGACAATAGTAAATAAGTAAGAGATGAAAAAATCAAACCGAGACACAAGGATTTATATATAATGGTTCGGCTACGAAGCTTCTCTTTGCCCTACTCCACTCTTTGAGTATCCGAATCTGGAGTTTAATGCACTATATCAACAAGCTCCATTCAGGCGGAGAAAACCGTACAATGTCGCTTACAATTTTTTTCGACACTAAGCTAAATGTCGAGTTTTTCTCAGGATAGAACCAAACCTTTCACACACGTATTTTAAGGACTAAAATACTAACCGGATCACTAACGTATTTTCATGACTAAAATACTAACCGGATCTAACAAATGTACATGTTTGGTGGTTATGAACTAGAATCTACACAAAGGATGTAATAAATGTTACGACAACCAATACTAGATTTTAACAACTTATATCTTTATGATAGCTTGAGTTCTTGACTTGCACACTAAATGGATGGATGTTTGGATCACTTTAAATGAGATTAAACAAGTGTAATGATCAAGGAACGGTGGATTAAAGATATTGCAAATGTGTAGAAAGAATATTGGGAAAAAGTGGTTTGGAGTGTGAGAAATGAGCTTATATTTATAGGCAAAAGGGGCAGGTCCGCGCCAAGATGGTGCGACGATTCCCTTATCGATAAGGGAACCGTCCGTACTCGGATAACTAGTTCTTTTGTCTTTAGTGGTGATTTGCCAATCCTTCCATAATCTTTTAAGATTAGGCTTTTAAAAGCCGAATTCAAATTTTGAATTTACTGAAACATTATTCATTTATTTAAAATGATTTGTATAATTCTTTTAAAGAATGTCTAATTCATGTAATGTGTAAAATGTAAAGTGTATGCTAAATATTTCTTTGATCATTACTTAAACTAGTTTAATAAATGCCGAGTGAAACAATCTTAAACTAGATTTTAATTTAATGGTCAAATTACATGTGCCCTTTGTTATAAAACAAGCAAAAGACCCGCGCGTTGCGGCGCGGCTATTTTTTTCCCAATAATTTGTTTTTTACATTTCAAGATTCAAGGGTTTTGTTTTTGGGCGATGCATTGATGCGGGGGCTTAATTTTTAATATTTTCTTTTGCTTTTTGTATGAGATCGGGGGAAAATAAATTTGCGTTGGGACGTGCTAATTTTTTCCTCATAGAGCTTATTCTTATTTTGGGACGGTTTTTGGTAATTTTTTTACAGGAATGTTGTACGAAAATCGTAAAATAGTTTAAAGGTGAGGTCTATTTTCTATATTTTTTTTACTTAAGGCCATATTTTAAGGCTATTTTGTTGGTTTTTTTTTTGGGCTAATTTTTTCCCGCGGATATTGCCTTTTTGTATGATCGGAATTTTTTTTTGCGTTTGGGACGTTAATATTTTCCCGAATATTTTTGCTTTTTTTGGGACGGTTCATATCTTTTTTTTGCCGATGAATGTAAAAAAGTTGTGAACAATAAAAATTTTGATTGTTTAATTTTTACACGGTATTTTTTTGTGTAAGAAAATCGTAAATAGATTAAAAGAGTTCGGGAGCGTTTGTATTTTTTTCTTACTCTTGTGCCACATTTTGGGCCACATTTTAATGTGAATTTTAGGCTCAGTTTTATCGACAAATGTTATATTAGTAATAAATTTTTATACGGCTTTTGTGTTTGCCTCATGTTTAAAGTGTTGTATTTTTTTCTATATGGTTTTTTTTAATATAAATGGTGTTGTAGCGTTTGTGACATATATCGATTTATTTTAAATTATTAGTGTATCGAAGATGTTTCCGGGTAATTTTTATCTGAATAAATCTATAACTTTTGTAAGATTTTTTTCCTCTACTTTTGTGCATACAAATAAAAAAAAAAAAAAAAAAAAAAACCAAAATCGGGCTGGCCCAAGATGTGAGCCTGTTACTGTAGCAAAGTGACCCACTGTCAAAACGACAGTGGATTTGTCACTCATTGTGTATGGGTATTTTTTTTTATCTGAATAAATCGGAACTCTTGTAATATTTTTTTTTCCTCTTACTTTGTTTAGCAAAGGGTGGGGGGTGGGGGTGGGGGGGGGGGGGGGGGGGGGGGGGGGGGGGGGGGGGGGGGGGGGGGGGGGTGGTGTGGGTTTGTGGGGGGGGGTGTTTTGTTGTGGTTGGGGTTGTGGAGATGGGGGGGGGGGTGGGGTGTTTTTGTTTAAATTTGGTATAATTATTCTGTCGTTTTGATAGTGGGGTCCACTTGCAACAGTAACGGAGCTCTTCATCTTGTGTCCCTTTAAAGCCCGATTTTTTGAGTTTTTTTTTTTTTAATTTGTAAGCACAAAAGTAAGGTCTAAAGCCACAACAATTACCAATGTATCCGATTATTCCGATAAAAAAACAATACCCATTACACAATTGGAGTGGATCAAATCCGGCAAACTGTCTTTTAGAGTGACTCATGGATATATGATGGTAATCACTAGTGCTACAGTAACATGCATGCCAGACACTCTTGGTGTAACAAACCCACTAGGCCCAGGCTTATTGGTTTATTATTTGTTGTTTTAGTTTTTTTTACGATTCAACTCACCGGCTATCACATAATCAGACCGAGGTATTCAGAAATGGTGAATCTTCCAATCCTCTTTTTAGGGATCAAGGGCGGGGGGGGGGGTACATACAAATTTAAAAAAAAACAAAAACAAAATAATAAAAAAAAAAAAAAACTAAAATCGGGCTGACCCAAATTGGGAGTCCGTTACTGTAGCACTGTGGCCCACTGTTAAAACGACAGTGGATTTGTTATATATATAACAAGCAAAGATATCCGCGCGTTGCTGCGGGCGTTAATTTTTCGCGCGTTGTCGCGGGGCGTTAATTTTTTATTTTTATTTATTATTATTTTTTTCGCGCGTTGTTGCGAGGTATTTTTTTTTATGTTTAACAGTGTAAGTTTATTTTTTACTGCGCGTTACTGTGGGGCGTTAATTTTTCGCGCGTTGTTGCGCCTCATTAATTCTTTTTTTTTTCCTTTAACTTTGTGCGAGTTTATTTTGTCGGTCTCATATTTAATAGTGCGGGTTTACTTTTTCAGTATCATGTTTATTAGTTTTTTTTATGGTCTTACGCGTTGTTGCGTGACGTTAAATTTTTTTTTTATTATTTTATTATTTTTAAATTTTTTTTGCGAATTTATTTTTTTGGTCTCATGGTGTAAAATGACACTGTTTAAAGTCAATTTGAAAATATTACCGCATGTATTTTTTTATCTGAATGCGTCGATACTTTTGTAACATTTTTTTCCTTTATTTTGTACCAACAAATTTTAAAAAAAAAAAAACTAATTGAGTCAGCCCAAATTTTATAGGCTAAATTTTTTGGGCTTCTTTTTGGCCCAACACTGTAACTACAATTCTTAAAGTGAATAGTGAATGTGCAAAGTCAACTCTTTTAAAATGATAATATATATAATTCTAAGTTTCTAACTATGACCCATGGGCTGAGCCCAAAGAAAATAACCCAAAATCACAAGCAGCCCAGAGACATTAAAACCCTAGCTACATATAAAACTAGATAATAAGCACTAGCACACCATACAGGAAGAAGAAGAAGCCGCCGCCGCCGACCGTCATCATGGTAACATATTTCTTTTGCCCAGATTATTAAAATTATCTCATTTCATGTTGGTTT
>BQNB010126687.1:0-19560 GCA_026074375.1 Tanacetum coccineum | reverse complement strand
ACTCATAATTAACGGTGATTTCGTTTTAAGCTTGGTTTGGAATAAGTGAAAAGTCGGGAACGATGAATTTATCCTTTTTGGGGCATTCTCGGATCGAAATGCATCTTGTTCTATGATCCCTTAAAGTTATAAAATAACGAAAGTCAAACGTTCTAGTTAGTTGATTAATGTCAAAAATGAAAAAATACAAAAAGATGTGTAGGAATAAGTGTATATATATAAAAATGCTAAAGACGGGGATTTTCAAAACTTATGAGTCTTTAACTCCCTTGATGAACACTTAGCTACTTTTTGAGGTTATTAGTCGAGGGTGATTAAGATTTTTAGTTTTCCAAATGCTTACTTCATAGCATTGCGTGAGGACACGACAATACCTTAGTATGGGGGATTTTGGTATGTGTTTAATTACACATACTTTTACCTTTAAAAACAAGCTAAAATAACTAAAAACGGACTTAAAATGCCAAAAATATGCTTGTTTTGCTAATTGTGTTGTGCAGGAACGGATATCTAAGAAAAGGACAAAAAACGAAGCCAAAACGACAAAACCGGACACGGAATGGAAAAGCAAAGTCAACCAAAGTCAAAGAAATGGTCAGCAGCAAAAAGTCAACAGTCAAAGTCAAAGCCGACAATGAAGAATACTTAATAGGTCAAACCCGTACCCATTTGATGGGCCAGGAAAGCCCATTAGTATATCACTTGAAGACCAAATGGGCCCAAGATAAAGACAAAAGCCCATTTGCATCATTCATGAAGACTGTGAAGCCCATGTCAGAAATTGGCCCAAATCCAAGCCCATTAACCCTTTTTATAAGTCCTAAATGAATGTGAGGGACTTGAACTGCCAATTCACTAAAGATAAACCACAAGGGTTAATCCTGCCAACTGATTAAACTTGTACCCCATAAGGACGTGTGATGCAAAGACCCATATAACCTTTAAGGGCTAAACATGGCAAACCCTAAAACTTTTAACACCACATGGACTGAATTTGCAATAACACCTATATCCTTGAAGGACCATTTGTGACAAACCCACAAACCCACACCCTGTTTTAAAACACTGTATATCTTCCAACACCATTTCCCGCCAAAACTCCACACCCCCCTCCTGTCACAATCAAGCCTCGTTAACAATCCCACATACCTCCAAACCCTTCACAATAAAAAACCCCACCTCCCACATGGTCAATGTCCACGGTGGCAATCCAAAAACCCTCAATTCGATCAATGGTTGAATATTCTTTGATTGGGTAACACTCAAAACCAAGGGCCAGGATTGGTTTTGTGTTTATACACTCACAACAAACACAAGACGGGTAAATGTCTCAGCAAACTAGCACACATTCAGAAGAAGACAAAGGCGAAGGAGAGAAGCCCTAGCTAGTAGTTATTCTATATAAGCTTTGTAAGCCCTTGAGGCAAAGTGTGTAATTTTTAGAACTCAGTTTTAGTTTTTAACTTAGTTTACTTTTATGTACCTGTACTTTTTTTAGTTCAATGAAAAATCAGTTTATCTTTCAAATTATGTTCTAAATTTTGATCTCAACTTGTGTTTCTTTTAAAAGTCATATAAGCTCTCAATATAAGCAACTTTTAACCTGTTTTAAACTTTATACACGATAGACTAAAAGAGAAAAAAAAAGTGCTTAATGGATGAATGAGCAAACATGGAAGGCTCATTGGGATACTAGATTGCTTATCTATTAAGCTGGGTAGGATTAGAGCTTATTTAGGTTCCATTTACTCCTGTTTTGAGCAAGGATCAAAGGTACATTTCTCTTTTTAAGTTTCTGTCAATTTCTTAAATTTTAGCTTATTTTTACTGTAGCAACAGCTTATTAGTGCTTATTCTTAGCTTATTCTTGCTTAAATTGCTTATTTATGTCTTATTTATATTTGTTAATGATTTTATGCCATTGTTTTAAGTCTCAAGCATAAACTGCCTTAGATAGCTATTTTCACTGTTTGCTTATTAGCTTTTTCAAGTGCTTATTTGATTTTGCTTTTTACCTTTTACTATTTAATATTGCATGTTTAATACTTGTCTTTAAAAATTTGTGCTTAAATTAGTCTTTATAAGTGTTAAAATCTGTTTTTAGAAATCTAAAGGGGTGTTTGGTTTAAGCCCAAAATGGGTCAAAATGGCATGGTCATGGGTTGGTGCCATTTGGCCAACTTTGGCTAACCTTATTGAGCCAATTAGAGTCTGATTTCCAAGTTTTTAAGTTCAAAAAAGTGTTTTTCAAGTTTTCTCATAGTTTTCTTAAGTCTGTTAGTTTTAAAAAAGGTTCAAAAAGCTTATTGGGTTAAGCCATTGTAAACCAGAATTAAAGTTCACTTAGGTGTCATTTGTGTGTGCAAGAACCAACTAGTAGAAGCCTTAGGAGTCCTTAGTTTTTGTTAACAATTCTGTCAACTATTTTCAAGAATTTTTCATAAGTAAAAATAGTCAAGTTTTCATTCCCAATTCTCAGATAGCAAAAATGTTTTTCAGTCCTTGAATCTTTGTGCACAAGTTCATTTTAAGCTACTTTCAATCTGTTTCTCATTACTTTTTTGTTTTGAGCTTATTAAAGTGCTTATTTCTAAACTCACTTTTTCACAAAATTCAGTTATAAAACTGCCCTGGTGCTAAACCACCAATTTCAAAACAGTTTTTCTAGCTTGTTTGTTAACTTTAGCCTGAGCTTTTGGCTTTTATAAAAAGCCAATAAGCTCATTTATAAGCTCCATTAGTTTCAAACCTTAGGAGGTCCTCTAAGTAGTTTAAAATTTAGCTCAGAGTAGGGTCTTGACTGTTTTACTTAGTATAATGTAGGAAATAGCTAAATTTCACTTTTCAGCTTAATGTGCTTTTTAGTTGTTGATTTTTGATTCTACTTGCTTATTAGATTTGCTTGTTGCTTGTGTTTGCTTAGTTACCATTTGTTCTTGCTTACTTGTGCTAAAAAACCAAGTCAAAAAGCTATATTAACCCTTTAAGCTCATAAGCCCTCTGCCCAAACTTTGAGTGCTTTTTCACAAAAAGTCATAGTTACAAAAAATGATAAGCTCCATGAGGTTTATAAGTTTGTGTAAAAAAAATTGAGTTTAAAAAAAAGTACTGTAGCATAATAAAAAAAGGGGTGGGAGTGGGATTCGAACCCCTCCCCTCACGCTCACAACACAACACACTTACCACTCGTCCCGGCAGGGCTATCCAACCATAGTTTGCAAGATTTAATTTAAGTACTCATTTTCCCCTTTTAGCTTATAAGCCCGAATTGGCTTATTCTGAGCTTATTTATAAGCTCAATTTCTGGTTTCTTATTTTTCTTACGTAGGTTTTAGGGTAAAGTATTTTAAGTAATTTTTTCAGAAATTTTAAAATTAGTTTAGTATTTTTTATAATTTAATTTCTTTAAAAGTTTTAAAAATTCATAAAAAATACAAAAATTATCAAAAAAATATTTTTCTTTTTTAGAAAATTTTATTTAGTCATATTTTACTTAGGAAAAATATAAAAACATTTGTAGGGTCATTTTTGCAAAATCGTACTTTTTAAAGAACGGGATTTAGCCCCGTTTTTGTTTTTTTCATTTTAGAGCTCGTTTTAACTCCGTTTTCGGTCTAGTCTTTTTCATTCTTCATTATTAGTCCCCTAGAGTAGATTAGAAGTAAAAATTTCTTTGTAGGGTTAATTTTTAAGATTTTAGGTTTTTGACCCTTTGTTCGGGATTCCTGCTCTCGTTTTTCAGTATAATTTCATAATTTTTAGGTTTTTCTTAATCGTTTTTGCTTATTATTGATTAATTTAGCTTTCTAAACTCCCAAATCATTAATCTCATTCAAACTCTAATTTTCCGACTGTATCGATTCTCAAGCACAGCCTCGCTGGGGATAAACGACCCGGGGATATTCTATACTACTTCTCGGTTTCATTGATTATTTTTAGATTATACTTATTATATATATTTTATTATATATTATATATATAAAAGTTTAATTTAGCATCAATCAATCAAACGTACCCGTGACGACATTAGAGTCTGTGTTTCCCGATGCATTCCCTCTCTTCTCTGCATTCCCAACTGCATACACCAAGCCTTGTGCATTCCTATTTCCTCCATCCTTATTCTTCAACTTTGGACAATCTCTCTTGAAATGTCCTGGAGCTCCACATTCAAAACAACCATTCCCCTTAGGATTTGCCCCATTGCCATTCTGAGTATTTGCAACATTTGTGTTGCTAGAAATCCTGCAGTCTCTGGTAAGGTGCCTTACCTTGTTGCACTTGTGGCACTTCTGAGTACATGGGCCATTGTGGTGGAAGTGGCACTTGGTGCACTTGGGCAAATTTCCCCCATAGGGTTTCTTCTCACCAGTTCCCATGTTGTAGACCTTGGCAACATTCTGCTTTTTGAAGGGTTGTTGTTGATGACCATTGTTGGGAATTATAATTTGAGTTGATTATGACAAAACATATTAAAGATGGAAGACCTACAAGACAAAGCTGGAATAACATTAATGCTGATTGAAGATTAGTCAAACAGTATTTAATGCTCAGCTAAAAGATAAAGATCAACATTAATGCTGATTGAAGACTGGTCAAATAGTATTTAATGATGATTGAAGACTGGTCAAATAGTATTTATGATGATTGAAGACTGGTTAAATAAGTCAAATAGTATTTATGATGATTGAAGACTGGTTAAATAAGATTGATCTTATCTTGTCTTGTAAACCCTACTCCCTCTATTATATAAAGAGGGTAGGCGTCTAGGTTAGAGGTATCCATACATAGCAGACTTCTCCAATGAGAGTCTAGAAACGCATAGAGCGTGTGTAGTAGTTAGTAGTAGTAATAGTTTCTTTATCATGTTTGAATAAAGAAAACCTTATTAGTAATGTTGATTGTGTTCTTATTTCATATTCCGCTGTGCTTAATCAATCAATGTTATTCATACCCTAGTTGAGTCCAGATTCCTGGATTTCACAATTGGTATCAGAGCCTCGTGGCTCTTGATCTAGGGTTTATAAGGTTTTCCTATGTATTTATTTTTCTGTAATTTTTTATCTATAAACACATATATTTTGGGTCCACAGACGCCCTTGGATCTTGAACAATGAGGATGTGTATGGTTCATTTTGGAGGTTCAGTTTATGCTATAATTCTTGATTGGAAAAGTTACACGCTCCTTTACAAATATTTGGTCGGAGTATGATACGATTCAGCCCTTGACATTGGATCTAGGATACTGGTCGTTGATGCGACGGAGCTCACTGAGACTATCGGCCATAGTATGTGATCGCCATGCTAATATTGTCTAAAAGAATTATTCAAAGACATTTTATTACATGATATTGTAATAAGCATGTCTTTTTCGCACTGAAGGAAGATTTGATCTATGCTACTGAGTTCAAGATTCAAGAGATGGTGAGTATACTTTTAAGGGGAAGCTTATTGTTGATATACTTAACCATCTACATGCATCACTTGAGGGGAAGCGTTTACGAGTTGCACAAGACCCCTATTAGATGATTACAAAAAGGGGAAGAAGATTTCTGTTGTGCAGCTTATTATTGTGATGACATGTTCTACCATTGTTTCTTCATGCAGATTGTTTTGTAATATCAAATAGGGGAAGATTGTTAGGAATTACAGATTTGATGATTACAAAACCCATAAACAGAAATGAAGAAAGAAGAAACAAAAGGAAACAAGATATGCTAAAGAAGGAAACAAGATCAAGATTAATGTTGATTGAAATCAACATTAATGTTGAAGATATAGATTAGTCAAACATTAATGTGATTAGTCAAACATTAATGTGATGATTAATGTCAATTAATTAGTTTCCTAATTGTATTATGTTTTCTTTTGAAATAATAAGGACCCATTATGTAATAGTTAGGTAGCTTTGTTAGTAAGCTAGGGTTTCTTGTAACCTCCCTCTATTATATAAAGAGGGTAGGCGTCTAGGTTACAGGTATCCATTCATAGCAGACTTCTCCAATGAGAGTCTGAAAAACGCATAGAGCGTGTGTAATAGTAATAGTAGTTTCTTTATTATGTTTAATAAAGAAAACCTTATTAGTAACTTTGATCTTGTTCTTAATTATTATTCCGCTGTGTTTTGATCATTGTTATTATACCCTAGTTGAGTCCAGATCTTGGATTCACAATGATAATCTAGAAAATACCATATAATACTTACTTAATGGCGTATCACTTCTTATCATTATCATTCAATAGCATTTCGATAATAATACTATCATTAAAATAACGGTTCGCATCAAAGCGTAACAATAAAAATTTTACGATTCGCGACATTCTCAATCCACATATACCTTAATTATATTTCAAACATATATAATAGTAGTTATCATATAATCACATGACATTTCATGCATACAACACATGCACAAATGCACCGATACATAATACTTTATGCATCCAACACATGCATAGATATCCATACTTAACCAATTATACATATAACGTATTCGTACTTATACTTACACGTAACAATTAATAAATGTACCTTACATGTAACCAATGGAAACGAGGAGTATCAGCGTGCGTGTAGAAGCGTCATAGTTTAGGTTTTCCAAAAGACTATTGACATTACTTTGACATCTAAAATGACTACAATTTGAGTTTTAAAAACAACCTAGTTCTCTACAACCGAAGCTCTTGATACCAATCTGTAACACCCGCCCTAAGGGGCATCAGATTGCGCAGCGGAAATTAACAATTTGGTGTTACTAAATAGCATCCTTTACCACGATAACAGAAAATGACTCAAATAAGACGTTTACCAAACATGCGTTCCAAAATTATTCAGAGTTAAAATGCGTTTAGAACCCACAGAATTGTAACCACCGTCTATTACAAACCATGAAAAACATATTGTTTTTAAATAAAAGACAATGTTTTAAACACCACATGAGATATTGTTTTTGAAAGACCAGAACACACAAGAAGTCTTTCCATAAAATCCATCACCACACGACAAAACATGTAGTAAAGGAGAGGTATGTGTCATTATGGATGTTATGAAATCCAAGATGTTTTTTGGATGGTGGGTTAGGCTTGTGAAAATCTATATTTTACCCAAATTTGGTGGTAAGTGTTTTGAGTGTATTTCCTTAGTTAGGTGCATTATATTTTGATTGTTTAACAAAACAATAAGTTGTGATGGGTTTGTGGAGTACAAATCCGGGCGGTGAATGTTGAGATACGAGTGGTGGCGGATTCTCACATCTAGAGGAGGGTTGGTGGACACGTGGTGGTGGCGAATGATTTAGAAGCCCTATGGCCCAAGTAATCTACAATTGACACATATGGAATCAAGAGTGATAAATTTTATGGTGGAAGGTTCTTGAGTTTAAGCTTCATTAGATGCAAATCTTATTTAGGTGGAGAAGCAACAGTTGTTAGTATTGTGACGATCACTTTGAAGATTTATGATGATTTTTGATAGGTGCTCTTACTAGAGGTGGATTTTCATGGAATGCAAAACAAACATATATTTGGCAGTTTTTGTCTGTTTTTGGTCATTTAAGTCCGTTTTTAATGGAAAAAGGTATGTGTAATTAAGCACATACCATTGACATAGGTAGGTGATTTAACTACCTAATGTAAGGTTTTTCTCTTGAAGTTGGGTGGATTTGTTTTGGATGAACTAGTCATAGTGATGAACTAGTAAGGTGTATGAGAGAAAGTTGCAAGAAATGTAAAGAAATTTGAGGTTAAGGGTGATGATTATATGGTGGAAGTGGTGAAGTGTTTTGTATAATGGTTCTTGGATTATATAGAAGGCATGATATATCCTAAGGTTTAAAATCTCACATAGGATCATATAGCATGATTATAAGATAAAGTAGAAAAAGTTAATAATTAAGAAAATTTGAATTTTGGCGCCTAGCCTGGTAACCCACTGATCAACCATAACAACGAACGGATCTCCCATAGGTGGATCGTGGTACCCTGAAATATGACCATAATATGTTTTTGCAGCTAAAACTCAAACCAAATAGCATGCAAACATCGTAATTCATAACTTAAACATAGACAAGTCAACATACATAATCCAATAATCCAGCATGTTATCATCCTAATATAACAGTCATAAATTATTAAAAAACAAGCATAGAAGACTAAAACATGCATTCATTCAATCATTTTTGTTTCTTTAAGTACTTGGTGATGGTGTCAAAGTAGCGGTTCAAGCACTTAAACATCCATCTCTTCTCCTTTTTTCATCGGTCAAGTCCTCATTATCAGATAGTTCCTCGTAGAATTCCAAGAATGATGTTTCTTCATTTTCATTGGATGATGAAAAGGACGAAGAGGATGAGGGAGGATCCGCTCTTTTTCCTTTGTCTTTAATAGTTTTCCTTGAAATATCCAAGGGGTTCATTACACGTCCATGATACGTGAAACTACTAAATGGAACAATGGATTGAGGGTTGGATTAGAGGATGTGTTTAAAGAGTTTTGTCAAGAGCATAGCATAAGGCATAGGACCATAGCTATTTTTCTTGAAGTCCTCCATTCGAAGAAGAATCATGGCAGTGAGATTAAATTTTTTCTTTATTTTGAGGTAGTAGAGGATGTATGCGGTGCATGCATTGACATGATCCGTATTACCTAGAACACTAAGCACATTCTCTTGAATGAAGAGTTCCCACCCTTTTATCTCAGGATGAAGGTCACCATGAAAGAGTGTATTCGGTTATTTTTGAAGTTTACGATTAGTATTTCTTGGAATGGTGATAGCTTGTTTGACAAGCTCAGGTTTAGGACTAAAGAAGCGGTTATTGAAGTGAGTGTCGAGAGAGTTTAAAGACCAATCGTGGGTGTAAAAGATAGAGCCTCCGGATGGATTATTAAAAACCCTTGAGAGTATGGAGAGGCTTAGTTGAAAAGTGAAGGTGCCATGCTTTAATTCAATGTAGGGATAGTCGTCCCCACTTTTTTTGACTTTAAGGGAGTGGTAAAATTCAGTCATAAAACATGGACAAATAGGTTCATCAAGTGTTAGAAAGGATTTAAGGCCTATTGCTTGAAAAGAAGGTAGCATATTGTTTTGTTCAATAAAGGATGGTGTAACGAATCTTCCTTCATGGAAGAGACGATCCTCTAGAGTACGGTAAGATTCCCTAATAAATCCCTAATGTTCATCATCCATATGTTTTAGAACGATGAATTCGAGGATATATTTACACTAGAACATTTGGTATCCTCTTTTTTTTTGGGTAAAAAGGGAATTCATAACCCGGTTAAAATATATACAGAATCACACCAAAAAAAAAAGCATTGAAGTACAAGAACGGATGATAGGGTGAATCTCCTAACATCTCAGCCCTTATACATGTGGGCAACAACAATGCACATAAAACTGCAGACACCTAAATAAGAATGGGACAAGCCCTTCTTATGACTACCAAAACTAAGAGCTTAAAAAAAAAATAAACAAGCAACTAAAAGAAAGGAAGAATGATGCTCGTGCTTCCAACTTAGACCATAATGGAGACTATCGATTCCGAGACCAAATAATTGCTCCAACTTCCAAGATAAACACTACTAATGTCATCTTGATGACAAACGTCAAGAAGAGTTACCAAGAGCAATGTAATCGAACCAAATCATGCCTCCAACCTTATGCCCTTCTATGTAAAACATCATGACCCAATAAAACTCGACATAAGCTGTAACATGAAGCCTTAATAAACGTAGGACAAGTCCACGTCTAGAGCACGTCTGCTCCAACGCAGCACACGTGACAACCACATGCCATCATCACCTTAACAGAAAATTAGGGTTTTAACTTCCACCTCTCCCCATACCCTTTACACAAGCTGCACCAAGAACCACCAGCCATCAAATGGCACCATTCAACGATCACCGTACCATTGCGTACCCATCGGCATCAAAAGACGGCTAAACAGCCATCTTGAACGCCACACAACAGTTCCTAGGTTAGCAAAACATGAAAACCTACCACCATGGAGAAGCTTTCAATACCTTATCGATTATCCAACCATAGGACAGCAGATCACGAGCAGCGAAATCATAAAACAAAAGAACAAATAATGAGCAAACCCTAATAAATTAGGGTTTCTTGATCTCGCTTCTCCAAAACGATCGCAGCAAATCGTCCATAAACCACCATATATGTCAAGCCAACCCATGAAAATATAGAGCATAAAGAAGATTTGTGATTAAAAAAACACAAACCCTAGGATAGCCGACACCAATCAGATCCCCCAAAAAAGAATCGAACCCTAAAAAGAGATCAACCTCCTTAGAAGACTTGTCCCTACTTCTTTTGACTTCAAGAGAATGGTAAAATTCAGTCACAAAACGTGGACAAATAGGCTCATCAAGTGTTAGAAAGGATTCAAGGCCTATTGCTTGAAAATGAGGCATATTGTTTTGTTCAATAAAGGATGGAGTGACGAATCTTCCTTCATGGATGAGACATTCCTTTAGAGTACGGTAAGATTCCCTAATGTCATCATCCATATGTTTTGAACGATGAATTCGGGGTTTATACACTTTAGTACGTTTGTAGTCCTCTTGATTTGATAATGGCATGATTTCATCTATAAAAGGAATTTAGACGACTCAATTATCGAAATGACGTGTATTTATGATCACCTAAGTGTGTATCTATATGAAAACAATGTGGAGGTGTGGTTTGCTTGACTCGAATAAAAATAAAAATAATAATAGTATTAATCAAACCTTAACGCACTCCTAAGTTTAATATTGCTTTAGTCGAATGGAACGACAATGCACATTACTTGTGTACTTCGTATGACCATTCATGAGATCAGATGCATGATGAAAACGTTTTTACGTTGTATTAACAATAAAGTTAACCAACATTGGTTTTGAAAACACCTAGACGTAAGAATTTTGTTTGAAAAACATAATTTGGGGTTTTGCCGAAATTTGATTTTTACTAACCTAGTCAATTATGCAATCCTACTACCTACGAGAAGCAAAAATAGTTATACATTACTATAATTTAGTCTAAATTATGCATAAATCATGTGAAAAATTAAAACCCCCAAATTATTTGGTTTAGTGCAAAATCAAAGCCCTAGACTCATAATCAAGAGAAAATATGATGAAATCACTTACAATTCTTGCTTAGTGTTGATGATTTGTTGTTGATCTTTATGTTTTATGCTTCTAATTGCCGAAATTTAATGCTTTTGGATTAGGGTTTGTTTGTGTCGTTCATTATGGGTGTTTGTTTAAAGTATTATGTGGTCCTAATTGTTTAAAATTTGATAAGTACGTGCTGTTTCTAACACACTGATCTACCAAAATAGGGGATGGATCTCCCTATGGTAGATCTGTAGATCCGTGAGGTCTCCAAAAATAGACAGTAGGATTTTAGCCAAATTATGAGGTGATATTTTATTTTTGGCAATTGGAGTATCTTATATATGTTATAAGAAGCATGTGATTGAATTTTCGGATTTGACATCCAAGTTTTGAGCATAATGCGGAAGTGATTGCAAATTTCCTGATGGAATTTCAATAATGTCGATCCTACTAGGAGTGTGTTACCGTTTAGCATATTTTTGACCATTGCTAATAACACAAACATTATGAACACTTAGACGTAATAAAACATCGTCAACACAAGTGTGAGTTGTAATTTGATGATTATTCTTTTCGTCTATTTAATCAATTTCGTAATTTCATGTAGTGACCTCCAAGGGTGTACATTTAGACTTGGAAAATATCTATGGTTATTTTACTGATATTTTCATAATCTAGTAAAATAATTCAAATCTTGATTACGATTCATTGATTCGAAATTGAATTGAAAAGTGTAATGAAATTAACATCTTTTGAAATAATGATTAATTTCTTAATTAGATTTCCGCTTACGATTATTTTTGGGAGGATGGAAGATCACTATCTATGATGAGTTCCATCATTTCGAGTCCTAATCTTAAATAATTAAATATTTCATGTTTTAAAGGCTTAGTTAATATATCGGCTAAGTTATCTTCGGATACAACTTTCTCGATAAAAATGGTGCCCTTTGGGTGTTGTCGCGAAGGAAGTGGTGTGTATTTCTATATGTTTAGTCCTAGAGTGTTAGACGGGGTTTTTACTTAAGTCAATGGCGCCTTTATTATCGCACATGATCGAAACGTCGTTGAGTCGTATGTCGTAGTCGATGAGAGCTTGTTTCATACCATAGTGCATGTTGAATATGCTTATTCCAGAGGAAACATATCGGGCTTAAAGAAATGGCCCGTTTTTTTTCTTAGTGAACCAAGATTTTAGACAACATCCCATGAACGTACAAACGCCACTAGTGCTCTTTCGATCAACGTAGTCGCTCGCATATTCGGAGTCGGCGTAAACTATAGTTTCTATATCGGTTTCTTTCGGATACCATAATCTTAAGTGGGTAGTACCCCTATTATATCTAAATATACGCTTAACGGCTTCTAAGTGGGTAGTTTTAGGATTCTCTTAAAAACACGCACATAAGCAAACACTAAACATAATATCAGGCCTACTTGCAATTAACTAAATTAAACTACCAATCATACCTTGATATTTAGTGCTATCCATAGAGTCAGCTTTGTCATTCTTGGTGAGCTTGATTTCCTTAAACATCGGCATATTGGTTGGTTTGGAATCTTCCAACCCGAACTTCTTTAACATCTCTTTGATGTACTTGGATTGATTGAAAAATATCTCATCTTCCATTTTTTTATTTAAAGACCCAAGAAGAAGTTCAACTCCCACATCATACTCATTTCAAACTCGTCGTGCATGATTTTTGCAAAATCATCACACATGTTTTGACACGTGGATCCAAATATAATGTCATCGACATATATTTGAACAATGATGAGATGTGATTTAAATTTCTTTGTGAAAAGAGTATTGTCAACCATTCTTATGGAATACTCATGTTTTAGTAAAAATGCTTTTAGTCTATCATACCAAGCCTTAGGAGCTTGCTTAAGACCGTACAAACCCGGAGGTTGAGCAACGTAAACCTCTTCGTTTATAAAACCATTTAGAAAAGCACTTTTTACGTCCATTTGATATAATTTAAAATTCATTTGCACAAGCAATAGCAAGAAGTATTTGAATAGACTCTAATCTAGCTACCGGTGCGTATGTTTCATCATAATCTATACCTTTTTATTGATTAATTCCGTGTGCTACTAATCTAGCCTTATTCCTAGACACAATACCGTTTTCATCTATCTTATTCCTATATACCCATTTTGTTTCAATAACCGATTGATTCTTAGGTAGATGCACTAAATCCCACACATCGTTAGCTATAAATTGGTTTAGCTCCTCTTGCATAGCTACAATCCAACTTTCATCACCTAATGCCTCATTAACATTCTTAGGTTCTATGGTCGAGATTAAACAAAAGAAATTACTTTGATTTTGGGCTTGTGATCTTAATGTTCTTTGATTAAGATTTCCTATGATTTGTCCTAATGGGTGATTTTTAGACTCTTTAATGTTAATGACATCGTCAACTTCTATGGACTCATCTTTAATATTGTTATTATTCACTACTTTATTGTTCTTTTTAGTAGCTTATTCTTCAACAACATCATCATCAACCAATGGTGATAATTTGGTGGGAGGAGGATTTTCATCGAATGTCACGTTGAGTAATTCTTTGACTTTCATGGTGTGCTTATTTAAAAAAATGTAAGCTTTGCTATTTCGAGAATATCCTAGAAAAACACCTTCGTATGACTTTGGGTCAAACTTGGTTAAATAATCTTTAGTATTTAATATGAAGCACTTGCTTCCAAACACTTTGAAATATTCTAAAGAAGGTTTCCTACCTTTATATATTTCATAAGGGGTTTTCCTAGAATTGGTTAGATTAATATTCTATTAAGAATGTAAGTAGAAGTGTCAACGGCGTTGCACCAAAACTTTTGAGGTATGGATTGTTCATTTAACATAGTCCTAGACATTTCTTGTAATGTACGATTCTTTCTTTCAACTACCTCATTTGATTGTGGAGTACGAGGAGCCGAGAAATTATGAGTAATGCCTTGTGCACCAAAACTATTGAGGTATGGATTGTTTATTTAACATAGTCCTAGACATCTCTTGTAATGTACGATTCTTTCTTTCAACTACCTCATTAGATTGTGGAGTACGAGGAGCCTAGAAATTGTGAGTAATGCCTTGTGCATCACAAAAAGCTCCGAATTGTACTTCGTTATCAAATTCTTGACCATGATCCGTTCTAATAGAAACTATAGAACATCCTAGTTGATTTTGTATTTTCTTACTTAATACTTCAAATTTCTCAAACGCTTCGCTTTTGGTTTTCAAAAATTTTGCCCAGGTATATCTTGAATAATCATCTAGTATTACTAAAGTATATAAGTTACCGCCGTAACTCTTAATAGCGGATGGACCAAATAAGTCCATATGAAAAAGTTCTAAACATCTATTAGTAGAAACCATGTTTTTAGCTTTATGACTTGCATGGACTTGTTTTCCAATTTTGCAAGCATCGCAAAAATGTTTATCATATTTTAGCTTAGGTAAATTCTTAACCAATTCTTTAGATGACAAAGATTGGATTAAAAGCATATTTACGTGATCAAGTCTTCTATGCAATAAGGTAGAATTATCTACTACCGTGGCAAGACATAATTTGTCTTGAGACTTATTTCCTAATTTCATGACATATAGACCGTTTTTCCTAATCCCATTTCCTATGACTTTAACATCTTTTTTTATTTCACTACCATCTTTCGTGAATAAGACCTTACACTTATTGTCACAAATTTGACCAACAGTAAGTAAATTAAAAGCTAAGTTATCTACGTGTTCTACGTTTGATATAGTAAGAGAGTCATTAGAAATCATACATTTGCCAATGATCTTTCCTTTTAAGTTACTTCCAAAAACAACATTACCTTCATTGTATGTTTTGTAGGTTGAGAATAGACTTTTGTTTCCCGTCATGTGTTTGGAGCAACCACTATCTTTAATTCATTCGTCCGGCTCCAAACATGTTCTCAAGCATACCTAATTAAGCAAAAATAAACTCAAGCGCTTGGTCCTTAATATCTCATGGGTCCAAAAATGTTAATATTGTACATCCCTTGCATTTGTTGTAATTGATTGGGATATTGGAATGGGATGCAATTTCCCATATGTACAAAACCTTGATTTTGATTGTTATTCCAGTTCATAGGATAATGATTTTGGTAAATTGGTCCGCTGGAGTTCTTTTAGGTTGAGGTGTGTTGTATCTTTGATAAGAAAAATTATTTCTTCTAGATGGTGGTGTTTTAGACCTAGACTCGGTTTTGACATAACCTAAACCACTCTTAAGAGATGGTTTTAGAGATGGTTTCTTTGACTCTACAATCTTGTTATGTATTAGTTTCTTTCTCCCATTAGGATAACATAACATTGATAGCAGGGAATTCAAATCAAAGAAAAACAATGTATGAACAAGGTTTTATTTAAACTAATAAACTTTAAAACTATTCGATTTTAATCGGATTGAACTATTACATAAATTATAAGTGTATATTGACTCTCTTTGGAGTGATCTACTATGATGGATGATCAATACTAGATGCCTACCCTTTTATTCTACTAGAGTGGTTAGGGTTACAAGACAATGTAAGATCAAATAAAATTAGAAACTATTAAATCAGCATAAAGACTTTTTGACTATCTTCAATGAGCATTAATGTTGATCTTTATCTTTTAGCTGAGCATTAAATATGTTTGATAATTTCAATAGCATTAATGTTATTTCCGCTTGTCTTGTAGTCTCCATTTTATATTTTTGTCTATTCAATCAAAGTATAATTCCAACAGCTTCTTTTCGGTTTTTAAAATTTTTGTTAAAGTCTATTTGAAAAAAATATATATTACTAAGTATATAAGATGTCGCCGTAAACTCATAATAGCGAATGGACCAAATAAGTTCTTATGCAAAAGTTCTAAATGTATTAGTAGAACATGTTTTTTGGTTTATGGGTTTGATGCGCTTGTTTCAATTTTTGCAAGTTTTGCAAAAATGTTTATCAATATTTTAGCTTAGGTTAAAAATCATAACAATTTCTTTGGATGAACAAGATTAGATTAAACGCATTTTGCTGACCAAGCCCTTCATATGCTATCAGTAGAAATTATATATAACGTGCAAGATCATTAATTTGTCTTGAAACTTATTTTTAATTTCATGACAATAGACCGTTTTTCATAATCTATGTTCCCATGGACTTTATATCTTTAATTTTTCACTAACATTTCTTTCGTGAATAAGCCCGTAATTATTGTCACAATTTGACTGCACAAAGTAAAATAAAGCTAAGTTATCTACGTGTTTCTAGTTTGATATAGTAGATCATTAGAAATTGTACCTTTTGCCAATGATCTTTCGTTTAAGTTACTGCAAAAAGCCACATTACCACCATTGTATGCTTTGTGGTTGAGAATAGACTTTTATTCCATCATGTGTTGGAGCAACGCTAGCTTTAATCTTTTCGTTGGCTCAAACATATTCTCATGATACTAGATAAGAAAAATATACTCAGCGCTTGGTCACCAATATCTATGGGATCAAAACATGTTTGTGTTGTAATCTTTGCATTTGTTGCAATTGATTGGGATATTGGAATGGGGTGCAATTTCCCATATGTACAAAACCTTGATTTTGATTGTTATTCCATTCATAGGATAATGATTTTGGTAAATCGGTCCGCTAGACTTTCTTCTAGGTTGAGGTGTGTTGTATCTTTGTTAAGAAGAATTATTTCTTCTAGGTGGAGGTGTTTTAGACCTAGACTCGGTTTTGACATAACTATACTCACTTTAAGAGATTGTTTTAGAGACGGTTTATTTAACTCTACAATATTTTATGTATTAGTTTCTTTCTAGTAATAATAAAATCTGATCGCGAAGACATAGGTAGGCTAAAAACACGTTTTGCCACTTTTTGGCTGGTCGACGGATCCACAGATCCAGCTATGGTGGATCCGTCACCTGCCAATTCAGCAGTCGACCCAACAAAAGTTGTAGGTTTTGTTTAGTTTTGGACGTTACATTATAACTCCTAAACCTAAATTACAACTAGGAGATTTTTTAATATTCAGCATTTCTCTTAGTGAATTAGCGCTTTTATCAAACTTAACAAATTTAATTTGATTTTCCTTAAGTTTGGCATTTTCAAAACGAAGTTATTGACATGACTTGCAACCAATGTCAACCTTTTTATTTCTCTCAAGTTTCTTAAATTTCTCATTCAACTCTAAAATTTATTTTCCTAAAAGCTCTTTTTTAGTTTTCAAAATTTTATTTTTGTTGATGATTGTTAAGCTAATTTCACATAAGTTGTTATATTCAATTTGCATACTATCGTCATCAAAAAAGAAGCATTATCACTATAATGAGAAGGGTCAAGAGTTACCTCATTTAACGATTGAGCCATGAGACAAGTTTCATCGCTGGTTTTGTCCTCGAATTCATTTTCACTATCACTCCAACAACCTCCAACAAACGCCTTTTGATCTTTGTTTCATGAAGGCTTTGGACAATCGCCAATGAGATGATCCAGATCACCGTATCTAAAGCATTTCCTATCACTCTTTCTTTTCTTATCATCCTTTTGTCGGAATGATTTCTTCTCTTTACATGGTTGCCTAACAAATTTACCCTTTCTTCTAAAGACCTTTTTAAAGTCTTACGCCTTAGCTTATTCTTCGTCATCGCTCCGAAAGTCAAAGTTCATCATTCACTAGATCTTCCTTAGTTTCAGGAAATGGATTAACCTTTCCTTTTTCTTTTGTACATTTTTCAGAATTTTTTCCAGGATATTTAATGTAAAATTTTAGATTACGGTAAGTCTGTTGGAGAGTGATGACTAATCTTGATCTTCTATCGCGTAACTTTCTCTCATTTGGATGTAGAAGCCTTAGAAATCTAAACATAGTTCTTGTAGAGAACTTATCAAGAGATTTAGTTAGTAATAATAGTGTTAAATCTAGCAAACGCTATCAATGGATTCCTTTTTTGGATAGTAAATTGTTCACATTTGTGAACATGAAGGTTATTTACATTATCCTTTATTGGTCTTATCCTTGATGTGTGATTAACAAACGGATTGCACAATATCTTTAGCGTTTTACACATAAAAATTATTTTCTATTCCTTTTAGGTTAAAGCGTTATAAAGAAACATGTTAGCTTCAGTATTTTAGGCAAGGGTTCTTTTTAAGCTCATCGGTTTGTATGTTAAAAGGAATACTTCTAAATTGAGTGACTTTGTTTTTTCAATCGGTGGAAATACCATTCATGAAATATGCTCAAAGATCAAATCTTTGTTTTACATAAGTTTCAAAATCTAAATTTAAATAAACAAAAATGCGCTTTCGAATGGTAATGATCTTTGCATAGATTGCCCTTTTGATAAATTATCGAAAATCCATAGATCGATTCAAGCTTTTATGTACAATTTACATTAAGTTCTTGGGGCAACCTGACTTGATACCCAATTGTGAAACTAGAAAGGGAGGGTTGAATAGTTTTAGTTTTAAAAAATTAATTTAGATTGTCTACTTAGGTGATATCAAGAGATTAATAAGTGTATTATTGATTTATTGAGTAATAAATGATAAGTAAATGTGAAATATAAATAGTAAGATTGGAAGATCAAACAGATGACACAATGATTTCTGTGGTTCAGTTATGAGTTTCTTCGATACTCATCTCTAAGTACCCAACTTGAGAGTTTTTTCACTATGTCAAACAAGTTCTTTAACGGAGAAAACGTACATGTCGCTTTTACTTTTTTGGTAGTAAGCTAATATCGAGTTTTACTTAGAGATAGAACCAATCTAGCACATAGTATTTATTGGCCTAAAATACTAACCTATTATCATAGGATATACACAATTACAAGAGATTGAAGATAGATATATCACAAGTGATGACATAAATAAATATAACATTAAGCTGATGTTTCGTTAGAGTTCTTCAATAAAGAGTAAAATGAATTTGAATTCTTTGTAATGGATCATGGAACAAGTATAATGAGAAAGATGTATGAAAAGTGGAAAAAGAAGAAAGAAAATATTGAAAGCGTTGTCAAAATTGAAGGACATGAGGTTGGTATTTATTGAAACATTTGAATTCAAAATCTGGTCCTAACAACTGGACGCACGGATCCACCATCACCTGGATCCGTCTTTGGTTTTGCTGGATCCGTGGGTTGCAACTGGGATAGATTTTGTCTTTTTGTGATTAACCCCAAGTCTTAACAAAAATATTCTTATATACTTAAAAATCAGATTTAATAGATTCTTTTAGAAGGAAAATATTTCTTAACATAAATAAGGAAAGATTTTTTAGAATTGGAAAGATTTGAAAAGATATGGAAAGATTGTTTCCAATTATGGTTAATCATATTTTGTCTTATTGATTAATATTACTAGCTTATAATTAATCATGTGTTTACTTGAAATTATTTGATTAGAAAATGTTTATGCAAATGATTAAGTTTGAATGC
>BQNB010126686.1:0-17333 GCA_026074375.1 Tanacetum coccineum | reverse complement strand
CCTTACATCAAGGACACTACCACATCACCACAAGTTGTCTCACATCCTCCATTTCCCATCTCACCCATCAACTCACATGTTGCTCACACTCAAGCTCTACCTCAAAGTGATAACCAAACTCAATACACAACACCTTTATCTCCAAGTAGAGAAAGCCTAATTGATGACATTAATCAACTTCAAGACCTATTAAACCTCTTAGCCATGCATCTATCTCAACAACAAAACAACATTCCCTCATCACCTTACTCTCCAAATCTACCACACACCCTCAACATTAACCAAGTTGAAACTCATGTTGGGTATTTCCCTTGTTGCATTTTCACCCAAAAACAATCCCTTGATTTAAGTGTGGATATCAATTGGATTGAATTCCTCCTCACTCGACCTCACCCACCACCTAGAGTTCAAAGAGATTATCCTTCAACAACCGCCTCCTCTCCAAACTCTCCAACCAACTAATCTCGTAATATGCCTCCAAATAATCGTCAAACCCTTTTGTGTCGCAAGCAAGTCAAAAAATCCTTCTATGGCTATTTAAGATTTTTCTTTATGTATTAATATGCTTCTAAAGCATATTTGATTTTATATTTATGTATGCTTGTGTGTTGTTCATACACATTGTCCTAAATGAATGAAGTATATGTTGCTTTGATGTTTGCTTGCACTTTTCATATTTTTTCTTCCTTCTTGCTACATGTTAGAAATATTTGTATTGTTCTAACTCGTTTTTGTAGCCAAGAAACCATAGCTCGATTCCTTGGTGCCCTCGAACGAGGGGGAACACACATCAAAGGGGAGCATTTATTCCGTCTATTTAACTAGCAATTCTCGACGATGTTTTTTTGATTCTACAAAAAGGGGGAAATTTGACATGAAACTCACTAAATACTTGTTTAAAAATAATTTTACATTTAATGAGTTTAAATTTTGTAATCATCAAAAAGAGGGAGATTGTTGATAAAATATAATGCCTAAAAACATTACTAATATTTTTCACATCTTTACGTTTTGATAATCACAAAATATAAAAACGTTCAATGTAAAATTAAACGTAAACAAGTAATTAGTAGTAAATTTTCATTTCGAAATTTATATCACTTCAAGGTATGAATAAATAAATGCTTAATGCATTTTATGATCAAAGGAAATTTTTATTCAACCTCACACTTTTATAAAATGTTGTAAACATTTTTATAAACATTACAAAACATTTTCTACAATTAAAAGAAATATTTTATTCAAAATAAACATTTTGAAATTCAAATTTTCGGACCTAAAACGGCTAGAAAAGTTCTAGAAAATTCCCCCTACACAAAAGACAAACTGGGGAGCCCCTAGTCTAGGGCGGCCCCCTTAAATACACGGGCGACCCCCTTAATTTTAAGGGGACCGCCCATAGACTGACGCTCCTCCAGTTTGTCCTATAAATACTGGACTTTTCCCCACTATTTTCTCACCTTTTGCACTCATTCTTTCTGTTCTAAAACAGCCCACACATCTCACTAAAATCCTTTGATCATTTAATCATAAAGCTTTGTTTCCAAGTGATCCAAGCTCAATTCCTCAAGTGCAAGAGAAGAATACTTCCATCATCAAGTGAAGAAGTATTACACCTTTGTGTGTTGTTGCAATCTTATTGCATCCATACCATAACTTGTAAATTAATTGTATATCTTGTATTTGTGTGTAGTAGCTAGATCTTGGCGATCTTTGTAAGTATAGTTAGATCGTGGTGATCTTACCAAGTAGTGTTAGATAGTTGTGATATAAGTAGTGTGGTGAAGTGAAGTCTTGAAGTTGTGAAGTTGTGAAGTCGTGAACAAGTCGTGTGTGTTGTGATATATTGGTTCTAGCTAAGATTAGAACTCGACATTTAGCTTTGTGTCGTAATGTGGTGTAAGCAACGTTGTGTATGGTTTTCTCCGCCATAAGGGGGCTTGTTGACATAGAGAAGAACACTCTCGAGTTAGGTGCTCGGGGAGTGGAGTAGGGCGAAGAGGTGCTTCGTTACCGAACCACTATAAATCCTCGCATTGTGGTTTGATTGTTCTTACTCTTATCTCTTGTCTTGCATTATTTTCTCATACTATCTTATTAATTGTTTAGATAAGTATATTGTTTATATTGTGCAAGTGTTGAATTCACATAAAGTTGAATCTAGAATTTTTACAAACACTTTAAAACAAAAAAGGGTAAACTATTCAACTCCCCTTCTAGTTTTCCACATAATGGCTTTTACGCTAAATTTTATGTTTTATCCCTTATAATGGATTTATCATTATTTTTATTTGTTGTGTTGATGGATGTTTATTGCATAAAATGTATATGTGTGCATTTGTGATTGTCATATATATATATTTGCTTGTGTACTAACTTTATTTTGTAGCAACGTATCCATAGCTCGATTACTTGGTGCCTCAAGCAAGGGGGTATACACCAAGGGGGAGCACTTGCAATTTTGTCGTTATATTTTTTTACTTTGCATTCGTAACCAAGTGACTTAGCATTCGTCAAAAACAAGACTAGCAAGACCCCCCCTTCTTCTACAACACTTTTTGCTTTGACAAAAATGGGGAGAAGATATGTAAACTCATCTACTAAATACTTATTTAGTAACTTTTAAATAAGCATGAGTTTATATTTTGTCATCATCAAAAAGGGGAAGATTGTTAATACAAATATTCGCGCAAAAACGATATTTATATTTAATGATCTTCATGTTTTGATAATAACAAATATAATGTCATACTACGTAAATTTACGTAAACAAGTTATTTAGTCGAAAGTTTACTTGACGCCGACAAATCACTTAAGGTATGAATATGGCATTATTAAACATAGTTAATTATCAAAGAAAAATATTATCATTTGCATAAATCTTTTCTAATAAAATGATTTAAGCTAACACATGATTAATTATAAGCTAGTTATATTAATCATGTAAGACAAAATAAGATTAACCATAAGTGGAAACAATCTTTTTAAATCTTTCCAAATCCTCCCAATTCTAAAAAATCTTTCCTTATTGGTGATAAAAAATATTTTTCTTCTAGAAGAATCTATTAAACTAGTTTTAATAAGTACAAAACAATATTTTGTATAGATTTGGGGTTAATCACAAAATGACAATTTTTGTCCCAGCTCCACCCACGGATCCACCAAAAGCACTGGACGGATCCAAGAGATGGGGGATCCGTGGGTCGCACGTCTTGTTCCCCTGGGACAGATTTGAATTTCAAAAGGTTGCCTATAAATACCAACCTCATTCTTTCATTTTAAACAACTCTTGACAAATATTTTTCTCACATATATTTTATCTTTTATATACTCTTTGATCATTATACTTGTTACATAATCCATTACAAGTGATCAACTCATTCCACTCTTTAGTGAAGAACACTCAAGAAGACGTCAAGCTTCAAGTGCTAATAGTTTAGTTGTGTCATCACGTTTGTGATAATCATTCATCTTCTATATCTTGTGTTGTGTGTTGTGTGTATCATATGTGTATGATAGGTTAGTATTTAGGCCTCAAAATACATAGTGTGTTAGATTGGTTCTATCTCGAAGTAGAACTCGGTATTTAGCTTAGTACCAGAAAAAGTGTAAGCGATGTGTACGGTTTTCTCCGCCTAAAGGGAGCTTGTTGACATAGTGAAGATAACTCTCAAGTTGGATACTTGGGGAGTAGAGTAGGGCGAAGAGGTGCTTCGTAGCCGAACCACTATAAATCATTGTGTCATCGATTTGATCTTTCTTATCTTTACTTGCTTATATTTCATAGTTTGTTTATTTACTTATTGCATCGCTATCATATACACTTGTGTATATCTCTTGAATTCATATAAGTCGACAATCTAAGTTTTAATTTTAAAACGGTAAAAACTATTCAACCCCCCTTCTAGTTTCCACATATAACAATTAACTTTTAGATATCATATAGTCTTACACATTAATCTTGTTGATTATTGTGTTGATACATGCTTAGATAAACTTGCATGCTTAAATCTATATGTCATATGCATCTAGGTGTATATTTTCTCACGCTATAATATTTTTCTTCGCGTCCGTGTCACAAATCTAAAAAGTCAAAAGAGTCGTAAAATGGTCTTAAATTTCCCAGAGTCTTCATTCACACATTCTCTTAATCATCATCTTGATTTCTTCCAAATAATCCACTTTTTTGTCAAAGAAAGGTTAGATACAAATCTAACACTCCTCAAGTAGGTTTGACAACTTAATTTTTTCATCCAAAATATTCAAGTATCTTTAACTTGGATCGCAAACGTTAAAGGTCATATCCGAAAGTTCATATTCAAGCCTTTTAACAACATAAGTTAAAACGCTCTTCTTTTCTCTTCAACAAAAATAGTATTTCTCTTCAACTAAAACACTATTTCTCTTCAACGAAAACATTCTTTGTCTTTCAGGAAATTGCGATCACGCCTTTATCCTCTTACTCTATCACGCCTCTACAACCGCATAGATGGCTAATTTATTTAGTCTACCATTTTCGCTACACCCTTTAAGACAACCTCATACCTCGTCGGGTAATTGTTCTATGAACATTCGCAATGCTCGAGAAAAGCTACATAACTTCGTGGATGTAGTTCATCGTACGCTAGCCACCATCCGTCTTGACATTGTCAAGCTCATCGCTTCCATCTTCGTTTGTTTTCTTTTGTATTTATTTTTTCACTCGCGGACGAAACACATCGAGATACGCCACCATTTCCTTCGGGACAATGTCCAAAAAGGAAACATTTCCATCAAAAAGGTTACGTTTGAAGATAACATCGCCGACATTCTTTCCCTTACCCCTCAAGCGCGAATAATTTAATTATCATCGTCTAGGTCTAGGAATGATGGAACACTTCTTGTAAATAATTCTTTTCTCTTCTACTAGTCTCGCTTCTATTTCTTATCTATTCTATTATACGTCGTGACAACTTAATTATTTCATCCGAAATACTTTAAGTATTTTTAATTCGCGAAATAGAGATTAAAATGTCACTCCTTTCAAAAAAATTGTCAATAATCAAGTCTAAAACTCACCCCCTGGAGACGGCCTCCGTAAATATGGTGGACCCCTTATTTAATTTAGACGGCCCCCATATATATTAGGGACCGTCGGCAGTAGATGATAGAAAAATTGCTTTTTCTTTCTTTCTTTACCCCTCTCTCCTTCTGCTACGAGTGGACGTCTATCCTACACCCAAACCTCATAACCATTATTCACTCTTGTTAGTGATTACTAGTTCTAGTACATCATCAAACCAACAAGGTGAAATGACGAACGAGTCTTGAGTCATCCATCGAGTCACCTTTACAAGAAAATTCACCATGAAATCCTTTACCACCAACATAATCACAACCTAATAGTGACTTATCACTACTACAACTCGTGAAAGATGAACTACCTTTCACATTGCACAAACCTAGTGCCTACAAGTAATGTCTCTCTATAGTCAACAGGTCATCCTCATGTCCCAACACTCATAAGCATCGTTCTTATGTTGATAGTCAAGTGAATTTCATAATGAAATGCATCTCATTCTCAAACACAATCCTTACAATAGCTATACTCACAATCTATCACTACACAAATAAATCCCCTCACATATAAATCTTGGTCTCTCACATGCTTGTAAACGTTCTTTTCTCACCTCCTAATAATCTTTCACTCTTGACGTTATTTTCACATCTAAACGTTTCTTTCTCACTTCGAACTTCTAATATATTGGACTATAAATTTCTCTAATATCTCTTGACAACTTAATTATTTCATCTGAACTAGTATAAAGTAATTTAACGAAATGCAAATGTTAATCCTCGCAAAAACTTTCCGACTTCTTAGAAACTAAAGACACATACAGACGGCATTCAATCTTCAAGTGTTAATCTTCACCACATTGTTTGTCTCTAATTATATCTTCCACCGATGAAAGAACTACCACCTATTTCAATTTCACATGCCCACCTTTGTTCATTCAATATTACAACCAACAAAACACCATAAACAGACCTTTGAATACGCAATCCGTCCACCTTTTGTCCAAAGGATCACATGCATATCATTTTTTCACCATGCTTCTCATTGTTAGTGCAAATGATATATTAATCAAATCTGACAACCTCCTGTCAACACCTTCCCTCTTTAGTCTTGCTCATCCTTCTCCACTTTTCAACTCTATTGAATTATTTTCATTCACATCAAAGAGCATATCGTATCCATCCTCATCTTATTACTTTTATAGTATATATTTTGGCATATCTCGCCAAGATATTAAGTGACATTCGTCTACCTTTAAAAAGTCATTCTCATAATATTTGTGTGTCAATCAATAAATGAATCCCATTCTCTTTTATTAAAAGTCGGTCAAATCTTAGTCCTTAAACATACGTCTCGATTCTTTTTATTTTATCATTTAGGTTGTTGATTTTAAAATAATGATTGCATGTGTCTAGTTTCTAATTCTCTTTCAAAGGAGTCCATACTTAGAATACTAACATACCTAAAAGTGCAAGTCAGTTCCTACTAATGTCCTTGCTATATATATATTATATATGAGGATGTATGTCGTGGTGTGTTGTGTGTGTGTGTGTGTGTGTGTGTGGTGTGTGTGGTGTGTGTGTGTGTGTGTTTGAGGTGTGTGGTTGAACTTGTCTACTAACTTTGTTTTATAGCATGCATTCATATCTTGATTCCTTGGTTCCCCAAACAAGGGGGACCATACACCGAGGAGGAGCACTTGCCAAACGTCCTACCATTTAAATTGCGTTCATCCCAACGTCTTGAGCATCGATGGTAATGTTATTGATTCATGGATCTGCTATAAGTCAATATACAAATGAATGTTAATTATCATGGATGTGAAATAGCAAGGGGGAGCACGAGATATATGATGTAAATAACGTGAGTTGTTACACCGTGATGATAGAAGACTTCACTAGGATGATGCAAGCTTACCTTTATAGGAAGATATGATCTGGGATCGTCAAATACAATAAAGGGTGCATCCATACTCTAAATACTTCACCTCCTTCACTTCAAAATCAACTTCAACCTTCAGGTCTTCTTCTCATACCTTCAACTTATATACTTGAAGTACCTACCTCCTTCTCATGTCTACTTCTCAAGACCTTTTCTAAACTATCCAAGAAACACAAAATCACCTTCACCTTTATTTCTCATGTCTTCTCCTCATACCTTAAATATATATAGTCGGAGCGCCTACCTTCTTCTCATTCCTCCAACCTATATACCCGGAGCACTTCCCTTCTATTCATGTCTTCTTCTCATACCTCCAACCTATATGCTCCAACCTATATCCAAGAAACACCTTTTTGTTTCGACAAAAGGGGGAGAAGGAGTGTAAACAAGTAACTTTTAAACTTTACTATGTGTTACAGTTTACATATTTTGTCATCATAAAAAAGGTGGAGATTGTTAGTGCAAATATTACGATATTTAATCTATACATTCTCTTTATGTTTTGGTGACGACAAACATATAACTTGTAAAACATAACATAAAGTTCATAAGTTACTCGTATATGTATACTTCAACACATAGATATCTCACTATCCCTATCTACCACAAGTATACAATTATCAACTCGATCTCGACATCCCGAGACTCTTACTCATATGGGTTTCACTAGTTGGATCGGGCCAAGCAAACGGGCTATCCCATTAAGGCCCAATAGAGGTCGTCCATTAAGGCCCAATCAAAGCTTCTAGAAGATGGATGGAAACTAGTGAATTCAAATTTGAATTAAGCTTCTAGAAGATGGAGGAAAACTAGTAGGTGCATGCTTTTACCCAATCACTCTTTTATCCATTGGACAAATCACCCTTCTCTAAGTCATGACTTCCTTATAAAAGCCCAAGCATTTTCTCCCCTCCTCTTGTTGAAAAACCCACGTTTACACACTAATATACACATAGAAATTCTTTCTTGATCTTTAATCATGGTTCTAGCATAAGGCTTGGATCATGGTTACATTCTATGTTAGTTCCACTAGTACCAAGGGGTATTTAGTGAAGTATATGGTATCTGTTCATGGAAGTGATCATCCTTGATTACTTGTATATCATGTAGTAGATTGGGTTACATAGAAGTAATTACATTTGACCACGTGTATGTCATATAGTAGATCGGGTTGTTTGGAAAAGTTCTTGATATTTAGATTAGGAACTTGTATCCATTTGACTACTATGTCATGGATCTCACATTGTTTTATCATCTTGTGTCATATAGAGTATAAGCTAGATGGTTTATGTGTTTAGGCCATAAAACACAATGTTAGTTATGTTGGGCCATAAAACATAACGAGTATTGTAAAGGGTGGTAGATTGGTTCTAGCTAAGATTAGGACTCGACATCTAGCTTAGTGTCGAAAAATAATGTAAGCGACGCGGTTTATGTGTTTAGGCCTTAAAACATAAGGTTTGTTAATGTTGGGCCACAAAACATAACGAGTTTGGTTGTACCCGAAGAAGGACTCGACATCTAGTTTAGCGTCAGAAAATAATGTAAGCAACGGTATAATGTTTTCTCCGCCGTAAAGGGAGCTTGTTAATTAGTGAAGTAACTCTCGAGTTGGATACTCGGGAAGTGGAGTAGGGCGAAGAGGATCTTCGTAACCGGACCACTATAAATCACTGTGTCCGGTTTGTATTTTCTTTTACCTTTCGCTTTACTTATTTACTTACATTTATAGCTTTACTTTTACATTTGCATTGTGCTCATGATTGTGTGGATTGTTGTGTATATCGTGTTATTTATGGTTGTATTGCATTTTGTAGTTAATATTGTGGTTGTGCTTGTATTGTTAGGATATGCGCTAGTTATTCTAAATCTATTATCGACACTTCTCATTATTAGAATTGATTATTCCTCATGTCCTCCTATTCATCAGTAGCCATCTTTATATATAGATGAGCCATAAGACTATACAAGGAAAATGACAATCACAATTAATGATAATTGCTAATGACAGCTAATACTCCCCCGCAGTAAGAACGGGAGATCTGCGGACGTTCAAACTGGAACGAAAATCACAAAACAAAGCACTCAGAAGCCCTTTGGTGAAGATATCTGCATACTGGAACCGGGATGGTATATGTAGAACACGAACCTGACCGGAGGCAACATAGTCTCGGACAAAATGAATATCAATCTCGATGTGTTTAGTACGCTGATGCTGAACAGGGTTAGTGGTTAAATACACAGCACTAACATTATCACAGTAGACGAGAGTAGCTGTGGTAAGAGGGGCATGCAGCTCTAATAGCAAATTTCGTATCCACGCAGTCTCAGCAACAACATTAGCAACACCGCGATACTCGGCCTCAGCACTAGATCTAGATAAGGTAACCTGTCGCTTTGCAGACCAGGACAACAGGTTATCACCAAGGAACACACAATAACCCGAATATTTTGAGTTTGACTATCTGTACACGAAATTTTAGGCGAAATATATACCATGTAGGGTTTGTAAAATGTCTCGTTAATTAAAGACTTGCGAGCTAGACCCTTGATACAAAGCTACATATAAAGATAATTGTATAAAACTTTTAATATGTAACCATAGTATTAACTTTTATATAAACCAAAATTCTCCAATTTATTTTCTTTTACCTTTCACGCTTTATTTTTTCACGGTGTTAAGGAAGTTTACTAATTCACATCCTCCATCGTAGCCGGATGATGTTGTATCATTTTGAATATTCGGATTATATACTCTAATTTCATCTTAAATGTTTTGAATGTTCAATTTGTATACAATTTTTATGATATGAATGCTAATTTTTTGTAAATTATTCATTTGATTTTGAATTAGACACTTTATTCATTAGTTTTCCGTAGCTATTTTACATACAATATTTTTTTTGAACGGCAATTGTGGCTACATGGCCCCTAGCCCAGAAGGCGTAGCGAGCCCACACAACCAGGTTGGGTCCAGCCCAGAAGGCAATGGCACCCTTCCCTTTACGCACGCGTGAAGGAAACCCCATCGCCCTAGACAAGACTCGAACTTGAGACCTTGCCTAGGAGGGTAAAACATTCCCCAAAACTCCTTACAAGACTCGAACTTGAGTACTTGTGAATGTGAGTTTCTCTTAATTTAAATAATAGTAACAGTTATAATAAATGTTTCCTACCATATTAAACAAAGAAAGATAATCCTCATGTTTGTCAATTATATTGTTGTGTGTTAATAATATAGGCGTATTTAATATTAAAACTTGTGTACGCATGTGATAAACTTATATAAATTGAATATCAATTAGTCCTTATTGAACGCATATAGTAAAAATATTTTTTTCTCGGATATTCTTGATTAAACCTATAAAGAGGAAAAACATGAGTTGTTCGTATACGTACATCGGCTATTTTTTATATATGTACAACATCGTCTATAAATTTATATTTAACTTCATATTATTTATTTAAAATTCAACCGCTAAAGTTTTATTAATTACCTCATCTTTTTTTAAGTTTTTGTTTTTCACAAATTTGACACATATATTTGTATGTGTTTTTTTCTCCACCAAAAATTTTAATTTTAACCAAATTGGATTTAATTTTAACTTTTTTTAATCAATCAGATCCCACGATTTTACCTACGTGTCAAAATCAAGCATTTTGATTGATCAAATTTCTTTTTTATAAGATCAAATCTTATGAAAAACTCTAAAATAATGTAATCTACAAGATCTATGTATAGGTCCCATTTATATTAAATTAATTTCTTTTAATCAATCATTTATTTACTATGTCAAGTCAAAATATGCTTAATAAAAAGTAAAATATCCATAAAGGAGATGAAAGTGAGATCATCGCTTACAATACATTTCATGTTGTTTTAGGTTGCATCAAAGGAAGCATGTTGGAAACCTACCTCCTCAAAATTTCAATTATTACATACATGCATGAGTTAAAACCTAAAAAGTTGAAATGACAAAAGTTCCTAAGAAAAAGAGAAATTTATATTTGGTTGAAATTTCTTTTTTTAACTATGGTTTTCGACACCGCCACACATACTCAAACCAGGTAAAGCCTTATATTTTTAAAAGGTTGGCGTGACCACTTAAAGTTGTTTGCACCTAACAGAAAACTTGAAATTTATGTAAGTAATATATGAAAATGACATTTTGAGAACTTTCAACATCTCTAAATTATTGCCTGGTTATGGAAATATTGAACATTAGTCAAAGTTGTTAAACATGATCAAGTAGATTATATCCATATCAAGATTGGCTAAACCATGTAAATTAATGTTTACTTGTGCTGTATTTTTATTTATTATTATTTCAATAGTTTCCAGAATGCAAACATTTATCAAAATAAGTAGAAGTTGATAATAGTCAAAAGGAAGTATATGCATGTGGGACAATGAATCCAAGTTATAAAAAGTTGCACAACATAAGAACATACCTCAAAATCCATATGAAGATTGGCTAAACCATGTAAATTAATGTTTACTTGTGCTAATTAGTCTGTATTTTTATTTATTTATTATTATTATTATTTTAATAGTTTCCAGAATGCAAATATTTGTCAAAATAAGTAGAAGTTGATAATCGTCAAAAGCAAGTATATGCATGTGGGACAATGAATCCGAGTTATAAAAAGTTGCACAACATAAGAACATACCTCAAAAGCAAGTAATATGGTGTGCCCAAAATATCTCTTTAATCATAATGTGAAGAAGTTATAATGTCAAGACATAACTTGTTGGAATATGTCCACATAAAATAATATATGTTCGGGAATTGATTCGAGCTTACGGGGACGTACACGTTAATACGTAAGACAATTAATAATAAATATATTAAATGTAATATATTTAAGTGATAAAGTTTAACGAGCGTTAAATATTAATATAACTATTTAACGGGAGTTATGTTAGTCATTAAATAGTTTAAAGACTAATACATGGGATTTATGGGATAAAAAAAAGTTTCGGTTTGTTTCCTTTTCTCCCTTAGCCGACCGAACCCCATCCCAAAGGATATGGGATTGCCTAACTTGCAAGCCAAGTTTAGGAGGCTATAAATAGAGGCTTATGGTGATTAGTTTTCTCATAACTTAAAAACCTAAATCCCTAAATCTCTCTTCTCCCTCTCTCTTAGCTTATACGATCGAAACAAACTCCAAGGGGTTTTCGGTTTGTGTTCGATCGATCCAAACAAACCTTTAAGGTTTTCGTGTTGATTGATTAAAGAGTCGAAGGCGTTTGGTTTGCTTTATCACTACTAGTACTAGCATACTTAATTGTTTGCTACGAACGTATTGTGTGTGTTGAAGTAGAGAGAACTACCTTTAGATCTGAGGTGGTTTTGCATGGTATTATTTATTATACACACACGTATATTCAAGACGATATTTACATTAACTGCTAAAAGGTACACGTTCTTGATCCTTTGTTAATTATGTATTCTATATGTGTTTTATATGTTTTCTGTTGCGTACTCGTGATTTCAATTGGTCAATAGTTGTTAAAACCCCACATAACTATGGTGTAGTTACCACTTTGAACTACGTTGTAGTTCAAAAGAAGTCCCAAGCAAGCTTAGAAGAAACTACGGCGTAGTTGCCCTGATTCAACTATGTCGTAGTTATCAAGAGTTACCAAAGAAGTCAAGTCTAATCACAACTACGACGTAGTTGGCCACTTCCACTACGTCGTAATTACACTTAGCTTGCAAAAATAAAGCATGAATCAACATAAATACGGCGTAGTTTATACCCTCAACTATGTCGTAGTTGAGACGAATATTATAAGTAGAGCTCTAATCTTAGCTCATTCATATCATTCACTTAGAGGATAGTTCTAGAGATCATTTAGGGCTTCCAAGGAAAGAGAATTTCGGCTCATTCATTCACTAGTTCTAGGGAGAGATCACTAACTTATTTATTGTATTAATCATTCATCACAGACTTGTAAGACTATAATGTTTTCTCAATAAAAGAGTTCTTTCATTATTTCTTGTATTTTCTATAGCATGAGTGGCTAAGCACCTTAAGTGCTAGCCTAGTTATGATTTTGTTATAGTTTTGATTCTAGTTTCCTGTTGAAATATCGTTTATAGGATATCCTTATTGCCTATTGCATGATCCCCGAGATTTGTGATGACGTTGGTCAGATGCAAGTTTTACATTTATAATCGAGACTAATGAAATTACCAATGATGCATACGAGCAAGTATACTCGTTCATTCGTAGTAAAGTCGGGTAAGTCAAGTTCGTTCCACGGGACTTGGTGCAAACCAATACTAAATAGCGAAATAGACACTAAGGTTGTCACGACCATTAGCGTCAAAGAAACAAGGTAGTTAACTAAGCAAATTCGTTCCGTATTTAAAACTATACTTATGTAAGAATTCCACTTCATTGATATACATGTTTGATTATGTTGGATAAACAAATGTATATGATTCACAAAACTCATTTGTATACGATTTGGTTCCGTGGTATGCTTCACCAAATCCTATTTATGCATAAGACTAATGATGAACCCTTTCGGCCTATGAACATCATCAACCCCAAGCCAATCAAGTATTTGTGGCTAGATAATAATATTTCCTAAAATGGATTCAAACAAGTCCTGTTCGACCTAAACTTGAATTTAAGACTTTTTGCTCATCTTTTTTATTATGTGAAAGTGGTATGTGTCAATTACCAAAACCCGTTTTTAGTTTTTCACGACTAATAGAGAATAGTCTACGCCACGGAATCCCTTTCGACCTATGATTTAGTGGGTATACTACCACAAATCATAGAGAAAAACTTAAGATATAAATAAATCACATAATCACATAAATCATCATTCATACACAATCAAACATTATACCAAATCCATTTCGTTCCACACATAAGTATTATGATACTACTCCATGTGTAAATTTATTTCAACAATACAACCTTTAAGTGGTAAATAAAAACACATTTCAGAAATACTGATGAAGATAAATACCCACAAAATATTCCTAGGAATTTGGTGATATAGCTCGCCAAGGGCCTCCAATCGCCGTGTACAATCAACGTAACACCAAAGAGTGGTATTCTCCTTCCAAATTCGTCCTCTCTCACTCCTGGGTTTCTATAAATAAATATGCAGCTTTTGGGGGTAAATAGTGGTGGTAAAATCTTAACTTTTTCAATGGTTAAGTGAAGTGTGTTTTTTAGGTTAAGACCCACCCCATATTTATATAACTCTTCAAACCGACTTAAGAAGTAAATGGAAGCCCCCTTAGTTGATATTATGAGTATATGATCGGTTTCCAAGTATTATGGTTTGTTAATACTCTCATAATTGTAATTTTGTAACTGACATCGTCCTCCAGCTGGGTGGCAAAACCTTCTGCCAGGCGGCAATCATGTCGAGCTCCCAGCCGGGCGGCAATCTTTCCTGTCGCGTGGCAGAGAGCTCGTCGCGCAATGCGACCTTCTCTTTTCCTCGTCTCTCGTCTTCTGTTAAACTCTTTCTCCCTTGGTTCAATCCATACCACATGTATATGACCAAAAGTACTTGTTTTACTGGTCCAGATGGGTCTTCGAGTCAAATATTGAACTAGCTCACATTTCTTAACTTATTTTCTTTACTTCGCGTCTTTCGGCTAGCTGCAACACAAGAAACTCACTTTGCACAATAACAGGGGTAAAAGCAGTATTATTTAGCCAAATATCATGTATAAAACCCAGATAACGCATCCCAAAACATACCAAATCTGAGCGCTATCAATTTGATAGTATTAATGCTAGTGTAGATCTTGTTATACCTTATAGTAGACTTACCTGTTGAATTAAGGGTTAACCGGGCATTAAGGATAGGTTGGCAACTGTCCTTAGTGTAAGGATTACTCATATCGTCGCTTACAGTATGATAGGTACTTATAAAATTCGGGAAACTCTTCCAGGAGGGTTTATAGCCAAGATGTGGGATTATTGGCATTAAATAGGTCACGAGGATAGTTGGGGGTTAATCATTGTAGACTAGATGCTTACCCTTCGTGTCTAACGGGGACCTGAGATCGTAGGATACATAGGGCAGGTTTCAATGTTCAATTGGGCATGTCGATATTAGAACCACCATAAAAGATAAGTAGACATTGCACTAGGAAATACTATCCTAACTATAACAAAGGAATAACTAGGCTAGTACTCTCTTCTCCTTGATCAATTCTCATATTTTAATTTCGTGTTTTATTTACTTCAATTATGTTAAAATTATATTCCAACCATTTTAATCTGTGACACATTCAAATTAGAACTAAAACACTTAGCTCTTGGGACGACCTCTGATTTACCAATCCTGCACTACACACGATCCTGTTCTCTGCCCGTTAGTGCATTGTAGACCATAGGTAAACGAGTTTTATAAATTTAAAACTTGTAAAATTAATTCAACGATTAATACGCATCACTCACAAAGAACAGTTACTACCTATGGTATTCTGCCCTTAAAATCCACCCCTAAGAACCCGTGATTCGACTTAACCTAAAAATAACTTCCCTTTGGAAGTATAATCGAAACCCCAACTAGATCCCCAATAATCTATGCTTGATCTCTCGGATACAAGACTTCCCTTTATAACATATTAAAAGATAGTTTGATTTAAAAATCAACCCATAACCTAAGAATCGATTCTAATAGAAAGGGTATGAGAAAGGAGACCCTCGACTCAACACACAAGTATGGATTAGGTACTTGTGTGGCTCTTTTCCGTAGATGTGTTCACTTTAATTGAAGGATTAGATAAGAAGATTAGAACACTTTGATGTTAGACTTAGAGGATTAGAGAAGAGAAAAGAGAGGAAAGAATGTTTGCAAGAGGTGAGGAATACAAAGGCCAAGGGTGGTTATTTGTAGGCCAAAATCCCAAATGTTGTAAAAATATTTCGCGAGTGGCGCGCTGCCCACGCGTCAACGCGTGGCCAACACACCAGATTCTTGAAATTTTTTCTTAGGAATTATGACGTTTTAAATACCCGCACTTTTCACACTATGACCTTTCAATCATTCTTACACTCAAGGTCAACCAACTCAAATAGCCATTTGATAAAAGCGTTTGTGAAGTGTTTAAAAGAGATTTAGGGGTCGTTTGTCTGATATCGAAAAAGATAGAAAAGAACTATCAGACAAGGGTATTTTGGTATTCCTCCAAGGTAATTGATCTAGTTAGAAACTAACCAAGGTTTAAGAAGTTGGTTAGGGTACAAGAGAATATTCCAAGAACATGCTAAACTTAAAGAGGAAGTGTGGAAGTTATAGGGGAGAATTTGAAATTTAAATTTCAAATTAGATAGAGATGAGTTATGTATAAGTTGTAAATGAGTTGGCATGGATGTGATGTTGATGTGATGGAAAGAAGCCTATTAGTTTACAATTCAACATGTGGGATAATGAAGAGGATGAGAATGAGGAGTTAGATTGATGAATTGGCATGATCAAAGGTTAGGATAGAAAAGTGTGTATGTGTATGTAATTTAAATTTCAATTTGAGAGAGTGTGAGTGATGAGGTAAGTTAGATTGGTGATATGGCATGATCAAGGGTTAAAATAGAAGAGTGTGTGTGAAATTCAAATGAAGAAGATGATGAATAGGAGATATGTGATGAAGAATGTTTTGATGTGATATATATGAGTCTATGTTGGAATGTTGGGGGACAACAATTACACTAGGTACACTGGTGTAAGAGAATGTGAGTTATCTCGTGTGAGGATAAGATTGGAGAATATTTAAGTGAGGGAGGTTTAATCTTGTAAAGGTTTAGAAGGAAGAAGTATGAAGATGATGGTGATAAGTGTGAAATCAAAGGATTGTTTTGGGTTGATAGTCACTTTGCCATTAATAGAGAAAAGAGTGGGCAAAGAGTGATTATGAAATGATTTCGGAAAGTGTATAGAATGTTTGTAGGATTGTGTATAAAGGAATGTTTAATCATTTGTTGGGGTAAGAATGGTTTGATAAATGATTAGAAAGAATGTGTTGTAGGCAGTATGGTGTAGAAGTGGTGTATGGATGAATGTGAGAGTTTGTAAAAACATCTTGTATGTGTTACATGTAAAGAATACATGTGTGAGTTTGTAAATCATTTATAAGTAAGGAGGTAAGAAAAACTCAAAGTATGATTAAAACAAGCTAAGTGCTTTGCATCTCAAGTAAAGCATATCCCATAACGGGAAAGGATGCGTTTACGCAAAGTGATATTTGACTTAGTTTGACCAATAAATGAGTAAAACCCGTTGCGTGATTAGGAGCAACGTAAATTCAAATTAAGGTCAAATTAATACTTTCGTTTGATGTTATGTTGT
>BQNB010126685.1:0-16438 GCA_026074375.1 Tanacetum coccineum | reverse complement strand
AGTAGGTGGAGAATCAGCAGCAACTGGAACCTCAGGAGCATTGATATTTGCATCAGCTATTGAAATTGCACACATACATCAACAAAGACATACATACAGACAGGTGATGTTAGATAAGAGCACATGGTCAAGGGTTAGATAAGTCCAGGTCAAGATAGACATATTGATCATATTTGAAGTGATAGTCAACCGAGATGTACAACACTTAAGTCAACGGAAGTCAACTCATGACAGTGGAGACAAAACTCAGTGACCGATACACAATGACCAAAACTCAGATGACATGACAAAACGCAGCTGGGAAAACATATCACACAAAACGCAGAACATTTAAAAGCCAAAACGCAGAGACCAATTTTATTAGTATGTTCAAAACGCAATAGGCAAAACGCAATGCATACAAAACGCAACACCCCAAAACGCAAAGAATATTTTAATAAAAATTAGACAAAACGCAAAGGCAAGACGCAAAAGGCAACTATCAATCAGGCAAAACGCAATTTGGCAAAACGCAGGAGTATTTTATTCAAATATAATCAAAACGCAACATTTTTAAAAAAATTTGAAAAGGTGGGTCCTACATTTGAACTAATGAGGGTCTTCAATCACAAAACGCAATTGATTGCGTTTTGTCCTGCTTTGCACAATATTACAAACAAGACGCAAGAGCATATTAAACCTCAAAACGCAAAGACATATATTAGGCAAAACGCAAGGGCATGTATCAGGCAAAACGCAAAGGCATGTATAAGGCAAAACGCAACAGAGGGATTCCACACAAAACGCAATCAAGCACTTTATGCAAAACGCAATCAAGAACACTTAGGCAAAACGCAATCTAGAACACTATGGCAAAACGCAATCAAGAACGTTCAAACAAAATGCAACCAAGAACATTAGTATTCGCAGATCACATCTTACAACCTAACGCATCCAAGGCTTAACTCGATAATACTATACATTCAATGAACCTCACTAACCTATTTAACATCAACAAGCGTCCATTTCACACATCATCCGATTGAGATTTGACTCAGAAGGTCAAACTTTTACTCGCAAATCACAAGGACTATAAACAAGAGTTTGGGGGAACAATTAATACATCAAATAGGCATCCTATATGAATTCTAATGCTAACCCAGCAACCAAAACGCATCAACAAACACTTACCAAGATTTGGATGATTATTTCGCACAACAGTCCTAAAAATAAGCAATTTAATGTATTTCAGACCATGGTGTTATAGATAAAGCATGAATATATGATAACGAACAAGAGACAAGCATTACCTAACCGAGAAATCACACAAGTGAACACAACTCAGGCAAATCGCAAAATAATGTTGTGTTTTTTGTTTGAGAGAGAAAAGGAGTAAGAGATTTGACTGGATTTGAGAGATTTGACCGAGTCAAAACGCAATGACTTATTTATACCTAGGTCTAACTTTCGGCAAATGACAATTTTGGTCCTTCTCTTTCTTCCTACTCTTCATTCAAGGTTTAATAGTTACTAAGGGTTTAATTAAGTTGTATAAATGGCACAATTGGTCCTCTATGTATTATGAGACTAGTAAACAACTAGCAATTAGCACATAAGACCCTATTATTGCACATAAATGACGATATTTGCCTTTTGAGTTAACGTTCGTCTAACTCCCCCTCAAAATGTAACCCCGTTAGATACACAACCTTTCTCAATTATTTATACGATGTATCAAAATTCCCGTTAGATGTCATAAATTTGAAAAAGTACTCCCCCCCTCAATCAATGACCCGTTTTCAATTTAAAGAGCTGTAGTCGTTGATTGATTTTTCAAACAAACTTTCCCGCCATGAAAAACACAAATAATTTTCTGAAGAATCATAGACGGAATATCATTTGGATGAAAAGAAGACTTCTCTTCTGAATCAAGAAATAATGCACTAAAGCATACATTAGATCGAGGTTGCATAGATATAAAGTAATCCATGACCGATAAAACTTAATCACCCATTGACAGGAACAGCCGTCTTTTTGGCAACATGCTTTCCTTATTTTGAAAAGCGGGTTACAGTCTGAAATAACTGCAAGCCATTTAGACATGTTTTGAAAAGTTTGAACTTCCGTTCGAGCTTCATTTAAAGGCCCGTGTCATTATTGAATGACATTTCTAGGTTCGTAAATGTTATCGATAAGCAGAAGACATGTCTTGAAAAACTATTTTTGGTATTTTCTATTTTCTGATTTTTATGGATTTTTGTTGGTTTTATATTTTTGTAATTTCTTTTTGAGTTGGAATATGTACATATTTACATAGGATACTTGAAGCTAATCTGTTACTCATCCTTATCATCCTGAAGACGTTTGAGTGTCTCTGGCTTCATACTCTTCATGCCAAGCCGCGGGAGAATGAATTCGAATCGTTCTCTGGGCAGTGCCTTAGTGAATATATCCGCCAGTTGATACTCTGTCCTCACGAAATACAACTCAACCACTCCCTTTTCCACTTGTTCTCTGATGAAATGATGTCGGATGTCGATGTGTTTAGACCTGGAGTGCTGGACGTTGTTGCAGCAGAGAGCTATGGCACTCTTGTTGTCACAATACAGAGGGATGTGATTGTATGCAAAGCCATAATCCGATAATTGAGACCTCATCCATAGGATTTGGGCACAACATCCAGACATCGCGATGTATTCAGCCTCTGTAGACGAGATGGACGTGCTAGTTTGCTTCTTTGATGACCAGCTTACTAACTTATCACCAAGGAACTGAGCACTGCCAGATGTGCTTCTTCGAGTGTCTTGACAACCTGCATGATCTGCGTCTGCGTATGCTGTTAGTGCCATGGCGGTGTCTTTCGGATACCAAAGACCCATATTTATGGTTCCTTGAAGATACCGAAAGACCCGTTTAACTGCTTCAAGGTGCTTTTTAGTGGGCTTAGATTGATATCTAGCACACATGCACACAGCAAAGACAAGGTCAGGTCGACTGGCTGTGAGATACATCAGGGATCCAATCATACTGCGATATTGAGTCTGGTCAACAGGGATCCCTGAGAGGTCCTCATCCAGTTTTGTTCGCTCCACCATGGGAGTGTCAACAGGGTCACTTTTATGAAGATCAAATTTCTTTAAAATCTCATTAGCATATTTAGATTGATTTATGAAAATGCCTCTAGGATTCTGAGAAATTTGTAAGCCCAAGAAAAAGGATATTTGACCCATCATCGACATTTGAAATTTAGAGCTCATTTCATTAGAAAAACGGTCACAGTCTTTGGGATCAGTCGAGGCAAATATTATATCATCAACATATATTTGAACATGAAGAGTGTGTTTGCCTGTTTTTTGAATGAACAAGGTTGGATCGACTACACCCTTAGAGAATCCTTGTGCCAGAAGAAACTTCAACAAAGTGTCATACCACGCTCGGGGTGCCTGCTTTCACCCGTAAAGAGATTTCACTGCTTTCCGAGGTAGACATGATGTGGATGATCTGGGTCAACAAAGCCTTCTGGTTAGCTCACATAGACTTCTTCTTTAAGCTCGCCATTTAAGAATGCAGTTTTCACGTCCATTTGATAAACTGTCATGTTTTTTACTGGCATATAGCAAGAAATTTTCTGAAAGCTTCAGGTCTGCGACCGTAAGGCAAAGGATTCTTCAAAAATCAAGACCTTCTCTAGACGATACCCTTTCGACTACAAGAACGTGCCTTGTTTTTCAACACGACACCCATACTCCGTCAAGTTCACCTTATCAATCCACTTGAGAGCAATAATCATGGCACAGTCCGGAGGTGGCACTAATTCCCATACGTCCAGTCGATCAAATTCATGGATTTCATCTTGCATGGCTTGAAACCAACAGTCTTCAGTAACATCAGATTTGAAGTTTTTTTGTTCGACTTTGGATAATACTGAATTGTAGAAGCACCATAGAGCATCTGTAGCAAGCTGTTTCCGAGTGGATACCGGTCGAGAAGGGTTCCCAATAATATTATCAAGAGGATGAGAGTCGGTCCATTTCCAGGGATGTTCATGAGGTTGAGTGGATTGGTTGGGTGCAGTAATCCTGATTACCCCAAAAGATGATGCTTCAGAGTTTGGGTCTGGGGCGAACACATTAACAAATGGTTCGTGCTCACTTGCAGCAAACAGATTTACTTCAAAAGAATGCTCAGCTGCAACATCGTGATGTACCGAAGATGATTGACGAGCCGAGGATGATGGTGAATGACTGCCTGATGGTGCAATCGTGAACAAAGAGAATAATACTGAAGGAACCTGTTGGAATGGGCCGGGGTTGGAGCTGCGGGGACAAGGAGCATCTGATGATCACACCTTTGGAGTTCTCAAATAGTCAACAAACATACGTTGAAACACAACTCCAAGTCTTTTATGTGGGGAGGGTGGACGAAGAGGTAACATACGGTATAGCAGGAGCAAAATTAGGTACGAGCCCTGAACTGATAGGTCCATGCTTCAAAAGGTTAGGAGCAGGTCTTGAACTGGAGTGTACAGGAGCCATTTGCTCAGTCAGCTCATTGAATGTGACGTGAATAGTTTCCATGATTTGTCGGGTCCGTTTGTTGTAGATTTTGTAACCCTTCCTGTTTGGTGCGTAACCAACAAAGAACCTAATGTCTGCTTTAGCTTTCCATTTCGCCAAATCTTGCTGGCCAGGTGTTTTTTGTACAGAGAGCCCCAAATATACGTAGGAAAGAAAGATCCGATTTCTTGTCATGCACTAGTTCATATGGGGTTTTGTTGTGAAATAGTATATTAGGGATCGGTTTTGGGTGTAACAGGCAGTAGCCACAGCTTCTGCCCAAAGAAACAAGGGAGCTTTGGAGAATATCAGCATTGTCCGAGCAGCTTCAACAAGAGTGCGATTCCGTCGTTCAACAACGCCATTCTGCTGAGGAGTTCTCGGAACGGTCTTCTCGTGGGTAATGCCAACGCTTTCATAGTAATCAGTCAAATCTTTATTAACGAATTCGTGCCATTAATCATGATCCGACACGAAACCAGACATTTTGTTATGAACGGACTTGAAAGTTGTTTTAATAGATTGATTACAAAAGCGGGAGTCTCATCCTTGGATCTCAAAAACTTCACCCATGTAAACCTGGAGTAGTCATCGACTATTACCAAAATGTATTTCTTCCCATTTATACTCTGCACTCTCAGCGGTCCGCATAAATCCATGTGAAGGGTGTGTAAAACTTCTGTAATGGTGTTAATCGTCTTGGGTTTGTGGGTAGCTTTCCTGCTCTTTCCAAGTTGGCATGCAGAACACAAATGATCCTTTTCAAACTTCAACCGAGGTAAGCCTCTAACAAGATCTTTTACGTACTAGATCATTGAGGGGTGTCCAAAGTTTAAGTGATTCAGACGAAGATACCATAACCAGGATTTGTTCTTGGAGGCTTTAGACAGTAAGAAAATGGGAGAGGACCTCATCATATCTTCAACAGAAATGGTGTATAAGTTTTGTACCTACGACTTCCTTAAAAGGTCGAGACACCATCTAAGTCTCGGACGAAGCATGTGTGCTTTCTGAAGGCAACTTCAAGATCTGAATCACAAAATTGACCGACAGAGAAAAGGTTGTGTCCAAGTCCTTCTACATAGTATACCCTGGAAATTACACTATCACCAATGACATAATCCCCATAGCCCATAATTGCACCAAAATGGTCGTTTCTGAATCGAACAGTCCCAATAAACTTTTTCACGAAATTCCTGAGCCGTGAGCGATCTCCAGTCATATGTTTTGAGCAGCCTGAGTCCAAATACCAGAGAACGATCTGTACAACCTCAGATAAGATTGATGCATTAGATGGACCAGCTTGTGGATTTACTGACCCGGCTGAGGACAAATTGGCCATGAATATAGTCTGAGCAGTCGGTTCATTATCAACATTTGAATCAAAAGCGTCACATTCATCTGCTTGGAAAATATTGTCCTCATTCAGAGCTAAGTCTTGGACTGGTTAATTATCCACATCTGCATCAAAGGTGTTTCCCTGTTTACCAGCCAGAAAGAGTAGTTCCTCTTTATCCAAAACTGCACCATTCTCTTGGGCTTGCATCAGCAGCATTTTGTCCTTGAAATAATTAGAATTCTGTGGACGCTTCGGCTGAGTACAGTTCCTTGCAATATGTCCAACCCTATTACAGTTATAACACTTGACCTGTTTTCCTTGACCTGCATTGGCATTCCCAGCTCTATTCTGTGCCCCCATTGCCAGCATCACCATTTCCCCGAGCAACATACCTCTGATTCTGATTCTGATTCTGTCTCCCTTGAACATTCTAAACGACAACCCACCTCCTGAATGTTGCATGATTTTCTGGTGTAGATAGAAGGTTCGAAGTTGATTGTTTTCATACTAGGAAGTGTAGCTCTGAATGATTGGGCAAGAAGTGCCATTTGTTTGGTTAGGTTGTTAAGTATTTCATCAGTTTGGGTGTATCCAGAATCAATTTGTGATGTTTCAGGGAATTGTGGATATTGTAGTGATTGAGGGTATGTTGATGAAGAAGGATATTGATGAGACTGGACATGTGATGATTAGGCATGAGGTTGGACCGTTGACACAAATGCAAGTTGATCATTTGTAGCAGGAGTGATTCTTTCAATAATCATCTCGATCTTGTCAACAAGCTTCTCAAGTTGTTTAAGTATGCATACAGCTAATCGTATTTGTCTCTTTTAGGACCTTGTTGATTTAACGTCTGTCACGAACCTAAGGTTTTGTTTTCTGTTTAGAGACAAAACTCCTCCTAGGGGTGTATGGGGAGACATGTAATAATCAGCCCCATTCAGGTGATATATTGTTCACCACACTTGAGTTCAGTTGAATGTTAGGCATTGTCATTCTGATATTCCTCATGTCGTTGACCAGCTTGTGAAAGCAAACATAGTACTCATTGATGTTTTCACCTAGAAGCATCTTGAACCTCTCAAACTCATCGTACAACTGAGATTCTCTGTCTTCTTTTGTGAGCTCAGAACCTGCAAGAAGCATTTTGACGTTGTCCCAAATTGCTTTTGCTTCAATGTTGTGATTGATGAGCTTGTAGATATCTTTGGGTAATCCTTGAAGCACAATATTGGTGGCACAGACATCTGCATCGTATCGTTTCTTCTCCGTGTCACTAAGATCCTCATATGTACGAGGCCTTTTAGTCCAAGAAGGACACCAACCCTCAGGGTGTATGTATCCGAGTGTGATCCCTTGTGGTTCCCAATCTCAAATTGACCTTGACAATCGACTGAAAGAAACTTGCATCCATTTTCCTTTCTCTACAATCACTCGTATTCGTTGGACCATGATTCGTAATCAGTCCAATCAAGCATAGGAGGGCGGGTATCGGAACCAGCCGCATTTAAATACAACTGATTACTAGACATGGTTGATGACTTGGATATGATAAACATTATGAACAGGTACAAATGATAGTGATTTTATGTTAAAAGTGTGTTGTATGATTGTTAGATTAGGTGAATATGTTTGTTTGTTTTGTGATTTGGTGTTGGTTAATATAATCACGATATGTAATTAAAACACAAGTCTTTGTCAGGAAATTTTAGACAAAACGCAGTAGTGGTCTTCAACTTGGGACAAAACGCAGGGTACAAAACGCAGTGAGTAGGAGACAAAACACAGTGAAGTGTCTTAAGCAAAACGCAATCAACCCTTGAGACAAAACGCAATCAAGGTTATAATTGGGCAGAGTTTCTCTTAGTCAAAACGCAATGAGGGTCTTCAACTTAGACAAAAACGCAATACAACAAAACGCAACCCTGACAGTTATACCAAATGCCAATACACAAAATGCAACTGATAAAACGTAACTGCTGTAATACACTAGAAGACAAAACGCATTGTACTATTCTCTAAAAAACGTAGAGACAAAATGCAACTAAGAAATTGCCAGTGAGACAAAACGCAGTCAAGAAAAATACAAACTTTTTCACCTAAAAACACCTAAAAATCACCCTTTTAAACGTTTTTGCTTGCGTTCTTTTGCACAACTTGATCCTAGAAGGTTATAACAACAATAAAAACACTAACTTTAACACCACAAACATGAGAATCAAAGAGTGTCAAGAAAAAGACCATAAACCTTCAAAAACCAAAAATTTGATCTAAACTAACCAAGAAAACGCACACATAATCTATCTAATCATCCCATGGGCTCTGATACTAATTATAGTATATTGGATATCATAACACAAGGTATGGATTAAGGGTTTGCCGATTTCTAGAGAGAGAAAATAGGAGTTCTAGTAAGAGAAAATCACTTAGTGTATGCTTGTGATAAAATGAACAACCAACCCCTTCCCATGGCTGGAAAAGGGTATTTATACAAGTGTTTTGGTGCCCCTAAGTGGGCCATGAAGTGGGCTAACAAGTGGGTAAAGACCCAGCCCAACACCATAAGTCATACGATAACTAAACGATTAATACTAAGACTACGAGCTAACCTATGCTAGATATAACACGGGGTGACCGAGTCTTTTACATGGATTTTTATAATCCTAACATTATTGTTATTTACTACTTTGGTATTCTTTTTAATGGCTTCTTCTTTACCAACATCATCATCAACCAATGGTGATAATTTGGTAGGAGGAGGGCTTTCATCGAATGTCATGTTAAGTGATTCTTTGACTTTCATTTAATGTTTATTTAATACTACATAAGCTTTAATATTTTGAGAATACCCTATAAAAACACCTTCGTATGATTTTGGGTCAAACTTAGTTAGATAGTCTTTAGTATTCAAAATGAAGCACTTGCTTCCAAATACTTTAAAATATTCTAAATAGGGTTTCCTACCTCTAAATATTTCATAAGGGGTTTTTACTAGTATTGGTCGAATTAATATTCTATTTAGTATGTAAGTTGACATATCAACGGCATTACACCAAAACTTTTGTGGAATAGTTTGTTCGTTAAGCATAGTCCTAGACATCTCTTGTAAGGTCCAATTCTTTCTTTCAACTACCGCCCATTTGATTGAGTGGAGTACGTGAGACCGAGAAGAATGAGTAATGCCTAGTGCCTCACAATAGCAACTGAATTGTGTACTTCATAATTCAATTCCTGACCATGACCGTTCTAATAGCTATTTAGAACATACCTAGTTGGTTTTGATTTTCTACTTAATATTTCAATATTTCCAAAAGCTTCATATTTTAGTCTTTAAAATCTAAGTCCAAGTATACCTAGAATAATCATCTACTAAAACTCAGTGTATAGATACCTCCAAGCTTTTAATTGCAGATGACCAAATAAGTCCAGTATGTAATAATTCTAAACAATTTTAGTGGACACTATATTTTATTTTATGACTTGCATGAGCTTGCTTCCCAATTTTGCAAGCATCACAAAAAAGTTTATCATATTTTAGCTTAGGTAAGTTTCTAACTAATTCTTTAGATGACAACGATTGAATTAAACGCATATTTGCGTGACCAAGTCTTCTATGCCATAAGGTAGAATTATCCACTACCGTGACGAGACATAATTTGTCTTGAGACTTATTTCCTAATTTCATTACGTATAAACTATTTTTCCTAATCCCATTTCCTATGATTTTACCATCTTTAATTATTTCACTACCTTCTTCCGTGAATAAGACTTGACACTTGTTGTCACAAATTTGACCAACACTAAGTAAGTTAAATTCTAAGTTATCTACGTGTTCTACATTAGATATAGTAAAAGAGTCATTAGAGATCGTACCTTTTCCTATGATCTTTCCTTTTAAGTTACTTCCAAAAACAACATTACCTCCGTCGTATGCTTTATAGGTAGAGAATAAACTCTTGTTACCAGTCATATGTTTGGAGCAACCACTATCTTTAATCCACTCATCCGGTTCCAAGCATGTTCTCAAGCATACCTATTTTAACAAAAAAAAATCAAACGTTTGGTCCTTAATATCTCATGGGTCTGAAAATGTTAGTGTTGTACATCCCTTGCATTTATTGCAATTGATTGGGATATTAAAATGGGATACAATTTCCCATATGTACAAAGCCTTGGCTTTGATGATTGTTCTAATTCATAGGATAGAAGTTTTGATGAATTGGTTCTCTAAAGTTTCTTTTAGGTTGAGGTGTGTTGTGTCTTGGTTGAGAAGAGATGTTTCTTCTAGGTGGAGGCGTTTTCGATCTAGACTCGATTTTGACATAACCTATACTGATTTTAAGTGATGGTTTTAAAGATGGTTTTTTACTCATCAATGCTATTATGTATTAGTTTCTTCCTAGTAATAACAAAATCCGATCTAGAAGACAAAGGTGGACTAAAAACGTGTTCTGTCCCTTTTTGGTCATCCTTGCGACTCACGGATCCAGGTACGGTGGATCCGTGCCCTTTAATGGTGGATCCGTCCGTCACTTTTTCAGCGGACGATCCAACGAAACTCATGGTTTTAGTTCCGCTTGTTGACGCTTTATTGCTATCAAATCCTAGACCTATTTTGCAACTAGGTGACTTTTGATTGTTTAACATTTCTCTTAGTGAATTAGCACTTTTATCAAATTTAACAAATTTAACTTGAGTTTCTTTAAGTTTGGCGTTTTCCAATTTAAGTTCATCACACGACTTACACGCCATTTCAATTTCTTTGCTTCTCTCAAGTTTCTTAATTTTCTCGTTTAATTCTAAAATTTCTTTTTCTAAAAGATCTCTTTTAGTTTTTAAAATTTTATTCTTGTTAATGATTTTTAAGCTAATTTCACATAAGCTATCGTATTCAATTTGCATATTATCATTATCAAGAGAAGATGCATTATCACTATAGCAAGAAGAGTTAAGAGTTACCTCATTTGACGATTGAGCCATGAGACAAGTTTCGTCGTTGGTTTTGTCTTCGGCGTCATTCTCGCTATCGCTCCAAGAACCTCCAATGAAAGCCTTTTGATCTTTGTTGCGAGATGTTTTTGGACAATCGCCAATGAGATGACTTGGATCACCGCATCTAAAACATTTCCGGTCACTCTTTCCTTTCTTCTCATCTCTTTGTCGGAATGACTTCCTTTCTTCTCTTGGTTGCCGAACAAATTTACCCTTTCTTCTAAAGAACTTTTTAAAGTTCCTTACGGCCAAAACATATTCTTCGTCATTGCTTCCGGATGTTAAAGTTTCATCATCACTAGACTCTTTCTTAGCTTTCAAGGCGATGGACTTAATTTGTTCCTTTTTGCCTTTATAAATTTCGGAATCTGTTTCCATTAGAACTTCATGTACTTTTAGATTGCCGATAAGCTCGTCTAAAGCTAGTGATGACAAATCTTTCGATTCTTCAATCGCCGTGACCTTTGCTATCCATTTAGGATGTAGAGCCCTAAGAAACTTCCTAACATAGTTCTTGCTAGAGAAACCTTCATCAAGAGCTTTAAGACTAGTAATAATAATGTTAAATTTAGCAAAACCGCTATCAATAGATTCTTCTTCAAGGATAGAAAATTGTTCATATTGTTGAACAAGAAGATCAATTTTATTATCCTTTACTTGGCTATTACATCATGAAGCAGTAGGAGAAATATATGATAAATGCTTGTATGCTTCTTCTTGACGAATGCTCTCCCTTATTCGAGGCATCAAGGTATTATCAAAAACCTATAAGAAAATGTTAGTGCGAAACTAGGTACTCCGTTGGACGAGTATGTGCAACTAAATGTATACAAGATGCACTCTCTAAGTGCTTTTCGAAAGCTCCCCTTTGTTTGGGACACCAAGGAATTGAGTTAGGAAAGTGTACTACAAAACAAAGTTAGTAGACAAGCGCACATATACATAATAACGATGATAATTATGTATGTAACAAGAAAAATAATATGAGAATAGTGTTTTAACCTAAGATTTAAAAACCCATATAGTATCATATAGCATGATTATAAGATAAAGTAGAAAAAGTTAAAAATCATGAATTTTCAAATTTTGGCGCCTGGACTGGTGAGCCACGGATCCACCAAAACAACGTACGGATCTACCATATGGTGGATCCGTGGGTCGCATGTTCCAACAAAAATGACCAGAACTGCATTTTGCACCCAAAACTCAAAACACTTAGCATGTAAACACTTAAATCATGAACAATAGCAAGTAAGAGTCCTAAAAGGATAACACACCAAGTCATAAAGATGTTAAGCATCATGCAAGTGTCAAAGATAATAATCTCACATAGCAAGATAGCAAAAATACATATAGTAAAAGTATATATGGTACAAATGCATATAGTAAGATTCTATCGAGGAACATGATATGTATGTCTTAGGTATGAGTACTCTAAAGTAAATTCTATAAAAAAATAATAACTACCTAAATAAAAGGAACCAAGACACATGCTCGATGACTAAGACTCAAATGACACCAAATTTATCCAACCAATCACACTAACTTTAATAAACGAGAACAAAATTCGTTTATAGTTTGACACACCATTGTTATGAGAATGACTTCATCCAAGATGTCATTCGGATAAGGAGTACTATCATTTTTAGAATGACATGTTCCTTAAGAAATGATTATCTACCAAAGATAATGATTTGACTTAGGATAGACTTTCATAAAAGGTTGTATTGAGAGATTCCTAAATCCTCAAGGTTTGTTTATTAAGCACTATGTGTGTTTTTCATGTGTGGGATATTCTAGGAAAAACATTTTTGTAAGACTTTGGGTCGAACTAAATGTTGACGATAAGGATGATTTGTTAAGAACACATACTCCAAGTATGTTCTTAGAAGGAAAAATATGTAAAAGTAAAATGATGTCAATAATATTTTAACACGTCATGTCAAAAATATATACTTGAAAGTAGTTATATTATGACAAGAATAAATAGTAAAACATGATATGCACCTAGAAGTAAATAAAAATAATTCCATATAATGGAAAGTGGTGAAGGATGAGTGAGAACGAAGAGGGAAGGTGTTGAGATAAGGTTGATAAGGACAGTTTAGAATAATATATCGTTTGCACTTACGATGACACGAGTGATTGGGTTGCATGTGTTTGGTTGTCAATGTTGACGAACAAAGGTGGATATGTGAGACGAGGTGGTAGTTCTTTCATAGTGAAAAAAAATAAAAGACACAACAATGTGGTGACTCAATAACACTTAAAGATAGAATATCTTCTTTATGTTCTTCACTCGCTAGTAAGTGGAAAAAAACTAAAAGACTTAATTATGGAAAAAAATGAAAGGATCACTTGTAATGGTTATTGGATAAGTGTGGAGTGTTCTTGAAGAGATAACTTCTTTGGTACGAGAGTTTAAAAGTGAGGACCAATATTTGGTGGTAAAGGTGATCAAGTTGGAGAAATGTTCTTGATGTCACGATTGTGTAGGGATACATTTTGAGTATGATGTTTGTGAGGATTAAAGGTCGTTGAACTAACTATTACTATCAAGAGTAAAGTATAGTTGTTAGGTTTGAGTGTATGGTAGACAACGTTCTTGTAAGGTTGACTTAATTATTGAAGGTTCTAGTAACGAGGATATTCAAAAGAGTGAAGTGTTCTTGTATTGAGGAGGTATTGATCCTAATAGTAAAGTTAGGGTAAGTGATTTATGTGAACGTTGTGTACTTATGTGTTAGAGTAAAAGTTGAGTGTTCTTGTGAGTTGGTTTCTAGTGGATAAGAATCACATTTGTGAATTCTTTAAAATATGTGGTGTACTAGTGTGTTAGGGTAGGAGACAAGAACCAAATCGGTTTGTGTGAACGGTGTATACTCGTGTTGTGGAAAAATAAATAAGTGTTCTTATGGAAAAAGAAATAAGTGTTCTTGTTTGAGGAGATATTAGTCCTAATAGTAAAGTTAGGAAGAGAGCCAGTTTACGATCTTGGTCACCAATTTGGTTTATGTGAGCGAGGTGTACATGTGTGAAGGAACAAGAAATGAGTTCGTAGGGTAAAGGTTTACTTAAATCGGTTTTTAGGGAATAAGAATCACATTTGTGAGACGACGATCTTCAACCATGAAGTTACGTAGCTCTTCTCAAGCATTGCTAATGTTCATAGAACAATCACATGATGAGGTATAAGGTTATCTTAAAGGTGGTAGCGGAAATGGTAGAGAGAAGATATTAGCCATCTATATAGTGGTAGAGGTGTGATTTAGGTTTTCGTGTAATTAGTTAGGTATGAAAAATGAGTGATATAACCGTTTATGGTTAAGGAGCGGATCCCTAAAGATATGAGATGGTTGATATAGTAACAAAGGAGTGGGAACGAGTTACTATGGGGAGTTTTGAGTATTTGACCGTTGACGACGAGGGACGGAAAACGTATTTCGTGAAGAAAAGAATCAAGTAAATAAATAATATAATGATCAAAGTGATCTAAACTAAAATCCTTAGGGATTAAGACGATTATGCATGTGTACTCGATAAATTTTAGTAACACGAGACAATACCCTAGACTCAAAAGACACTAAGTCACTTAAGTGTATTAATCATAACGATCAAATATATTGATGTACAAGACTATGTGACGTCTATATGTTCATCTAGATAGACGGACCTAATGATATAGTGTGGGTGCACAAGAAAGACACGTAGATCATATAAAAGCTCACATAAAACAATGATTACGTCACATACATATATATCATACAAAACATGTTAGCATTTAGCATTTAATAACACGTATCATAAATATAAACTTATAGATATTAAACCGGGATTGCTAACAAAAAACAAAGCCGTTTAAATAATTATGCATTCAACAATTAAGCAAGTAATCATTGAGTATCAAGCTAGCATGAAGATAATATAATCATATTTCACGAGAACAAGTTAATATTTTGAAATCACAAAAATACGTATGCGATGTGCAAGTAGTCTAGGTCGACTAAGGAGAATCCTAATTACTACTTGTTTAATGAGCAATCCTAATGAAATACAAAGTTCATCAATGTAGACTAACATTAGGCATATTTAGAAAGAGCCATTTAATCAAGTTAGAGAATGAATATGAGACTATCACTAGTGGTGCTCAATTCAGGCTAAACACGACCATTTTTACGGGTTATACCACGAACCCAACTTCCTTCTCGAAAGCAATTCAACCGTTAGGTTAAATTGAATTTCTAGTGCAATAGATTCTCTAGTAGTCATTCTCATTTTAGAATAAAATAGAATTCCCGCATTTTCCTAATGAAGTGTAGCAAAGATGAAATTTGAATTGTCCACTAATACTTGGCCTAATATGACTCAACTAATATGTTTTAATTCCGGTTCTCATAATCCTAAACATGACGTGTACAATCCTAGGGTTAAATAAGAGAGCAAGCAAGATGTCGTGAGTTTAAACAAGATTGAGTCTTCTAGGACTTAGGAGTATACTTAAGTGTGACAAGGTGGAATGTGCTACATTAAAGCGTTCTAAGAATGCACCTTTGCATATCTTTTTGAAAGTAATCTTATTAAGGTTATTTACCTCAATAGATATTGTGAATATTCAATTATAAAAATTATGATGTACTAAAGGTTAGTTACATGTTTGTTAGACCTTAGACAAGTACAAAATGACAAAAGGAATATATTCAAATTTGATGATCACGGACGGATCTACCTAAATCAAAGACGGATCTCCATATGGAGGATCCGTAGGTCGCAAAGTTGTCTGAAAACAGACAGAACACGATTTCTTGTTATTTGGGCGATGGTGTTAACTTTTTAGTAATGGAAGAAGCTTATATATGTTATAAGGGTTCTTGGTTTGAACTTTCGGATTCGACGTCCAAGTTTTGAGCGTAACGTAGAGGTTGTCGTGAATTTCCCGATGAAATTTCAACGATGTCAATCCTACTAGGAGTGTGTTAACTTTTAGCATATTTTGACCAATGCTAATAACACAAGCATTATGAAAATTTAGACATAACAAAGCATCATCAATACAAGTGTGAATTGCAATTCGATGATTATTCTTTTCGTTTTATGATCGATTTCATAATTTCATGTAATAACTAAAATTAGTTAAACATGTAGACTCGGAAAATATCTCTGGTCATTTTATTGATATTTCCGTTATCTAAATAAATTCTAATCTCGACTCCATGTTCATATTTCAAACATTTGTAATTGGATAGGATAATGAAATTGATTATCGTTTGAATAATAATCAACTTTATATTCTAAGTCCACTTACGATCACTTATAGAAGGAAAGCAAAATAATGCTTTATAGAATATGTTCCATAATTCCTAATCCTATTCTTAGATAATTGAAATGTTCTCGGTTTAAATACTTAATTAAAAATAATGTTAAGCTTATTTGATATAGAGAGAAAAGGTTATAACAAAAAGTGAATTTGAGTCTTGATTCATGCTTTTGAATCGTATGAGCAAAGTTACATATATTGTGCATTTGCTCGTGTTTGGTTTTTCGGAAATGACAACTTTACCAAATGCATTGCAAG